>JAQQZY010000002.1:20756930-20789680 GCA_030068375.1 Ostorhinchus rueppellii
AATGATGATGCAGGCAGGAGAGGGGCAGGACCACAGCAGCTGGTCCAGCGTTGGTCCATGGAAAACCTGTGATGATCTCAGGAAAACCTGTGAGGCAACAAAGCCCAGAGACTCCAGGGAAGAAGTCAAGTCAGTAACATGTATTCACTGGGCATAAAAAGAAGAGAAAGTTACAGAGAAAAGGTCAGAGAAGAGGAGCAGACAAGAGCTCAGTGTGTCCATCATGTATACAGATAACTTGCCAATTAAAAGTGGCATGTGTGGGATGTGTATTTACACAGTTCATGATATCATGTTGATATTCCATAGAATTTGATGAAAACATTCTTTAAACAGACAGCACTAATGTGGATTTCTTATTTTCCGAAAATAAAGGTTGAGAGGTTACAAGCTCCACCAAAAGTGACCATGTAGTCCAGAATGACAGGAACAGGAAGTTGTCCACACATATCTTCTGCGTGACATCATGAATGCGGAGCGGGATCTTCAGATGCTCGAAAATTACATGTGGCCCACAATGTCCACCTGGGAAAACAGTGGTGACTGAAATTCATGCAGGATGGTGTACCGCCCCATTTTGGTCAAAAACTGTGCCAACGTGGTTGGACCGACATTTTCAAGGATGTTGGATGGGATGATACGGACCTCATGAATGGCCTCCTAGAAGTCCAGATGTCACTCCATGTGATTTTACCTGTGGGGTGACACAAAAGAGGAGGTGTACAAGACAAAACTTCACACACTGGAGGACTTGGAGACATGGTTTCAGGAGGTTCTCAATGACATCCCATATAATGTCCTTCAAAAGGTTCATTCCATCTCTGAGGAAACTGGTTGATGACACCAGTGCTGACGTTGAAATATGAAGATTTACTTTCATTTCCCCATGTAATAAAGAACATGTGTTGTTTGTTTTAATACATTTGCAGTAGGAACCAGTTTTTAACGCCTAGTTACTTTTCACCCACCCTGTACATGAAGTGTGACAAAACCAAATGCTGATCAAAGAATTGTCTTTGCACTTACTTAAGGGAGAAAGAAGGAAAATAGTCTTGGATTTGTAGTCTAGAAAATCTCAGAAAATGGTAAGAAAAAAACAAACAAACCAAAAAGATGCAGATTTGTGTTGAGATGACCTTCATGTGTCAAGTTTCCCCAACAATCCCAAAAAAAAATTCCACTTTAACCCACAAATACGTAAACACACTTACCAGTGACCAAAAGCATCTACTGATCTAAAATGTTTAATACCTTCTGAACCATTAATCCTGTTAATACATGTAAATAATTCTTGTAAAATGCAGTTGTTCAGTTTTTCTTGGTCATCACATATGATCCATTTGGACGTTCAGAGGCTCTGTAGTGACCACAGAAACACTGTCATCTTCTCCAGCGATTACATTTACTTGTTTTTACATTCAATTAATGATATATTTTATTGAAAAGGTCATTTTTTTTCTTCAGTTGTCTCTTGTTTTGATAAAATAACCTTTGAATTTACTCTGAGCTTTTATGAACACCTACATGATCAGTGAATTAAATATAGGAAGATACATTATTTAAAAATGCAACGTAGAGAGAATAAGAAAACAAACAGTGATAAATCACTTCGGAAAGGTTAAATGTAGAGAAAAATTCATTATAAAGTTGCCGGATTTAATCACTCAAACTAAGGAATGAATTGTTAAAATAGTTTGTAATTAACTGTGCACTTGCAGCTATAAAATGAACGATTCTAAATGATGAAACTGCGATTTATCTATGTGAGCACAATAAGTCAGCTTAACACTTGAAAGCTTTGTCTGCATTTCAGGTAAACTGCTGATTTAGTTTATTTTTCTGTCAATTTAGTTTGCTTGATATCAATATTCATAACATATTGAATAATTATTTAATATGAACACTTTACCCACCGAAGTGTGTTTAGTTGGGTGTCTACCTCCATTTATATTCCACAGTGTTTGCCACTTATCTCGCCTACACTTTACTAAACTGACAAATCCACTAAAGTGTTCTATTAAACAAATCAATGCCTGTGTATAATTGGGAAACAATCCTAACAATCAGTCCAATACCATCGTAGCATCTGCTGATTGTGTGATTGAATGAGCTCATCTCATTGCCACTGTGATCAAATAAAGCAGGTTAAACAGAATTTACTGGTTCTAAGATACGACTGAGCTGCCAAAATACATTCAGGGTATTATGAGGTGATGAAACGGTGATTATATTTTGAGAAATTTGTTTATAATAGACTTGAATAGATATGGATTTTGCAGGAGGTAAGCTGGTGACATTTGGGGATTTACATGCGATCGTGTCAGCCAAGACTTTAACTAATTCATAAAGTAATAATTACAGGGCTAGTGAGTCATTAGTCAGTCCATTAAACACATCTTTTTATTCGAGTGAATTTGTTTAAGAGCAGCAACACCAAATGTCAACAATAGGAACAAAAGTCAAACAATGCATGTGGAATACATTTGTTTCATCCTTCGTATCCCACAAAGACCCAAAAACATCCACCAGCGACTAAAATCATTCACAGATATAAAAGGTTTAATACCTGCTGATCCATTTATTCTATTCATACATGTAAATAATAATGTAAACCGTTTGTCATCTTTTCATGGTCATCAGATATGACCCATTTGAACGTTCAGAGGCTCCGTAGTTACCGTAGAAACACCGTCATCTTCTACAACGTTGATTCACCAGTAAAACCCATGCTAACCCTGAAAGACCCAAACGTTATTCTTCCTTTATCTGTGCTTTTATGAATATCTACAAGATTAGTAAGTTAAATGTTGAAAAATACTTGATTTTCACTGAAAGAAAACCCTAATGTACAGAAGACAACATTACAATAAATGGTGAAAAAGCACTTAAGGACGGTTAAATATAGAGAAACGTTCATTTTAGAAGTGACGCATATGTCCCAGTGGGTCCTTATGGGTTAATAATATACTGTATTTTGCAGAAAGAAACCAACTTTTTCTCTAGTTTTCTCTAGTTTTTGGACAGAATAACCCTCAACTTTAATCTGAGCTATAATGAATATCTCCATAATCAGTATATTACATATAAGAAAATACCTGATAGAATAACAGAAGGAACCGTAGAGGTACAGGATCTGTTCAAAGAGCGACTTCGTGAATTAATGACAAACTACATATTTATAACAACTACCCAGGCCTGGGCTGGTTTACGTCCTTAAAATACTATGGGGATAAGGAGCGGTGCGGACCACCACCCGCAGAAGTGAAAATGACACTTAAAACTCATTTGTCTTTTCTCTACCTCCGGAAGCTTCACTTTTAAACCTTACCAGTGGAAACGCTGCAATATTTGTATCCACATTAGTGTTCCCTCTGTCGTATCCATGTTTGTTTGCCAGTATGGTTAATTAAGAGCGGCGCCCCCTGGTGGATTGATTGAGAAATGTTCATTCCAAGCATTAAACGCCAGTAGCAGCACTTTGTTCCAGTCAGATTAATGACGACAACAATAAAGCACATTTTCAAAAGTAACTAAGAACTGTAATGGGATTATTAAGTACTCGTATCAGTACTCGGTATTGGCAAGTCCTCAAATAAAGTACTTGTATCTGAACTGGGTCTGGGGGAAACGGTGGTATCAGTGCATTCTGAATACCTACAAATATATAGAAAACAATCCATTTGCTAAAATAATAACCTATAAAAAACAAGTATGGAGGCAGGGCAGCTCTCATTGCCAAAAGGGGCTGAGGGGTTATGACAGCATTCAACATTGGTCTGGTTTACTGTTCCATTGTGGCTACAACTACTGTATTTCAGTTTCGTGTACTGTTTGTTTTGTCCCGTCCAGGGACTCCAAAACTTTTTCAAACTCAAGATTCAGAGGAGAAAGTTGGCGTCTCATTTGGCCCAAACTTAGAACATCTTTGTTTAGACTGAATCATCCACTGTCAAAAAAAATTCGAATTTGACAAGCTGGCAATGATCAGGAATCTTTTATACTCTGGTTATATGTGATGGAAATACTGAAACAAATCTTAAAATACTGCACCAAAGGTTTTTGCATTTGGGAGAGAGCTGTATTGATTAAAGTATTGATTAAAGCTGTCAAAACACAACTTTGTCGATTATTTTAACCCAAAATGACCCGGTGCTACTTTTTTGTCAGTCCTAGAATGAATTTTCCTCTATATTTAACCTTTCTTAAGATATTTGTCGCAATTTACTGTAATATTATCGTCAGTATTTTGCGTTTTTTCAGTGAACATCAGGTATTTTCCCGTATTTAACTTTGTGATCATGTGGAGGTTCAAAAAAAGGTCAGATTAAAGTCGAGGGTTATTCTATCAGTAACAGAAAACTAAAGAAAAAGTGACTTTTTCAGCAAAATATATCATTAGCTGTAAATAAAACAATTGTGTCCATCCACTGTCATTGATCCAACTCCATAGGTTTTACTGGTGAATCAATGTTGTAGAAGATGATGGTGTTTCCACAGTAGCTATGGAGCCTCTGAAGGTCCAAATGGGTCATATCTGATAACCATGAAAAGATGACAAACTGTATTTCACACCAATTATTCACATGTACTGTTAGGGTTAATGGTTCAGGGGTTAGTAAGTATTTTAGATCAGTAGATGGTTCTGGTTATCAGTGGCTGTTTGAGACATCATGGATTAATCAGGAAAATAAAGACAAAGATAAACTTTATTAATCACCATGGGGAAATTCAGTGTCCATCAGCTTAAAAAAATAAAGAAAGAAAAAATAAAGAAAATAAACAAATAATCACCAGTATAGTCTCCAGTCTGTCTTCTACTGAGTAAGGTGTTGCACAATCGTATTCAATGGGGATGAAAGATCTCATGCAGCATTCAATATGGTGGCCCTGAAGTGCAAAACACAACGGCAAAAGAGAAAATACAACCACAAAAGACAACACAACGGCAAAAGAGAAAACACAACGGCAAAAGACTAAACACAACAGCAAAAGACAAAACACAACAGCAAAAGACAAAACACAACGGCAAAAGACAAAACACAACGGCAAAAGACATAACATAACAGCAAAAGACAAAACACAACCACAAAAGACAACGGCAAGACAAAACACAACGGCAAAAGACAAAATACAACCACAAAAAAACAAAACATAACATTAATCAAAACAGAAAGGCTGTGTACCCTTTTGCAGTTGTGCGGTGTGTTTTTGTTTTTTTTAATTTATTTATTTTTTGTGTTTTGCTGTTGTGTTTTGCACCTCTGGGCCACTGTAATTCAGTGAGTCATCCACTGTAGAGACATCTCTGATTGGTCAGGATGGGTTGAAGATGATCCAGATGGTCCAAGTAGTCCTCCACCTTCCTTCGTTTTCGGTGAGTCCATCTTTTCTGCCAAACTGCTGCTGCACATTGGACAGGCCTCCTCACCATCTAATTTGAGAACTAATCTTAAAACCCACCTCTTTTCTTTGGCTTTTCACACTGCGTAGGTTATCGATTTTATGTGCATGCATATTTTATCTGGGATGGACGGTCTATTTATTTATTATGCTTCATTATGTTTTTATTGTGTTTATTTTACTGTACAGCACTTTGGAAACCTTTGTGTTTATCTTAATTTGTGCTTTATAAATAATAACGGATTGGATTCTCGATGCTGAACCAGCTTTCTTCAGCAGTTTGTCCATCTGTCTAACATCTGTTTGTATTTTGCCTCCTCAACAAAAGCCGCAGCTAAAAGTTGTCTTAGCATCTTAGTGCAGATGTCAAAAGACCTGCGCCTCCTTTGGGAAAATGTTTTCACCATAGTGAGTACCTTACAGACGTTTTTGTTCATCCTCTGTAACAGTTTACTCCGAACTGAATAATCACATATTGTATTTTTATTTTATTTTTTTTTACATTTGTGTTAATGTGGTGAGATTTGGCAACATGAGCACATTTGTTATGTTTCAGTTATGGAGTCCATGCAGAACCAGACGCTGTCAAATGTGACAATCTCACTTAGGTTTGGGACAAAATGATGCCCCGGAAATCTTAACCTTAGAACACTTTCACTATAAAAAGTAACTCCATCACTATCACTGGGTGATTTTACGTGATATAATATACCCAACAAAAAGTACTTGTCATAAAAACAGATCAAAATACATGCGATATAACACATGACAAATTAGAGTGGTTTTCTTTGATTTTCAACTGTGGCATGTCTAACAAAATGAAAAAAAAAATGTCACGGAGGGCCCTAAAAAATGCTGCAAAATTACTGAAACATTAGGAATTCAAATACAAGAAATTCCTAAAAAATAAATAAAAATAAAAAAAAATAAATAAATAAATAGAATAAATAATAATAATATAAACTTGGTCTTTGCTCCACCCATTCCTGTGACATGTGTAGAGATGGGAATTGAGAACCAGTTCCCAGTAGCTCGATTCCTTGGAATTGTTTGCCTGCGTGCTTAATGATTCTGCTTGTCGACTCCGCCTTCGTTGCGCATGCACGATGACATCACATGTACACTGCATTGTTTTGGTCAGAATGTAGCCAAAATGGCTTTGAAACAGAACCGGTCTAAACAGATGACACCAGGTCCACTTGGAACACTGTCAAAGCTTCCATTCCTTCTAAAGGGTGGAATCCCTCCAATCTGCTCAAACATTTGTCCACGCAGCATGTGATTAATACGGTAGATTCGCTATTTAGCACTTAGCGGCTTACCTAGCGGCAGGACGCCATCCGGGGCCAGTTCCGGTTCTAGTTCGGGCAACCAACACCTTATCCCCTCAAACATAAGTTTCTGAAGGCAGAGAAAAGGAAATGAGGTGCACAACAACGGGAGACGGGCCGGGTCGAACTGGCTCATGTCGTAGAAATGCGGCAATAGAGGAATTAGTAAAAGATCTTTAGTTTCACTTTCACTGTATGCCCCCCCCCAAAAAGAAATAACGGGCCTGATGTCATCTGTTCTTATTGTTTGTACATACTGCATGTTATATTTTTTTCTGTAGCAATGGAAATATAAAAGACCAGTAATGCAAACATACCTGTTTTCACTCTTTTATTCCCTCACCCAATGAGAATCGATAAGGAATTGGATCGATAAGCTGAATCAATAATGGAATTGGAATCATTAAATTCTTATCAATTCCCATCCCTAGCAAAAAGACATCGTCAGTCAGTGTTGTACACTGTTGCCTATAAAGTTGGAATAAAATATTTTACCTCTTCTCATTACATTGGAAATCGATTCAGGTGTTAAGGGGTTCAATCCCTTCAATGTGGGTTCGAGAAAAACTGTTTTTTGATTATTCTGTGTATCTGATGAGTGTCTGGTAAATATACTGCTTTGACAATAACGTAACATAACGTACTGCACACTTTTAATACTCCTAATATCGTGTAAGATTCTGTTGAAAGTTACTGCCCAATGATTTAGATTGTCTTTGTGTAAAACCTATTACATACATATTTATATTTGATAGTACTTAGATATTATAACTGCAGAACGTCATTTAACCTTGAAAAAGTAGGTCAAGGTCACCTACTTTCAATGGGCTTCTGCTCCATGCCAAGATGCATCCACAGTATAAATGGGGTGCCGATATGTTGATGCATTCTTCAGATAATGTGATTATGTTGTTGAATGGACAGACAGACAGACGACAAAATGATTACAATACCCTTCACCTGAGAGGTAACAAACTGGCTTTGACTTTGTTTTATCCCAGTCATTATATTACAAAATCTGTCCAAAATGTGTTATATGTCTGTTATGTAGCATGTAAGAAATTGCAGAAATTATTTAATTAGTCATCTATGGCTAGCTATTTTCATAATCCATTAATTGTGTTGGTTCCAGCTTCTTAAATATGGATATACTCTGGTTTATTTTCTCCTCTGTCATGGTAAACTGAATACCTTTGCATTGTGGGTAAAATTAGACATTTGAGGATATCATGTTGGGATTTGGTTAACACCAGTTGACATTTTTCTCGATTTCATGGAACGAACAACTAATCGATTAATTGAAAAAATAAAATAAAATACTCCAAACCATATCAAAGAGGAGTAAGGGCCACAACCACCAAACAGAAGAACCAGACTATAACAGTACAGACCGAAATACAGGTACACATGAACTTTATTGATCCCCAGGGGGAAATTCACTAAAGGAGTAAGAAAACATTTTAAACCTTCCTAATATCAGGCTGTTTTTTGTGATTTATGCTAACCTCAGTTCAGCTTGGCATACTGTATATGATATGTACTGATTTTGCTGATTTCTTGATTCTGATTGGTCAATGACAGTGGGGTGTTTCTTGTTTTTCTTTTTTTTCAAGGCAGTAAATTCATTTTCAAATCAATCCAATATCTTTATATCAGTATTAACCCTTTCATGCATAGTGCTCACTGCAGTGGACAGTTTTTCTACAGTTGTATATTAATGGATTTTGTCGTTTTAATTCCATATCAGCTGATACAGTGCATCATCTCATACACTGACATTCATACCGTTACTGTAACTTTTCTGTTCTTCATAAACCTGATCTGCAGTTACATGTTTCAGTGTATTGCTTGTTATTGTTATTACACTGTAATTAATAGGTTTTTTTACATACTTTTTTTTGCATATTATTTCCATGAAGTGAGTCATGACTAGTATTAGAGTATGATAAAATGTGAGAAAGCATGAGATTAGCTGCATTGAAAATGTTTTTATTGCATAATTTTCATGCAGTATAGCAGTAAATTTGTTTCTTTGCTTCAAAAGGTAAATACCTGGTGTCCGGATGAGTGGACGTTTTTGCAACTCCATGAAAAATACGTTCATAAAAAAAAAAAAAAATCAGTTGCATTGTTTTTTAACCTTGATAACCTTGTTTTTAACCTTGATGCCGATTGTCGCAAATTTGCATCAAACCCCCCCCCCGCTCCAAAATACAACCAATTGGAAATCGATTCAGGCATTAAGCGGTTAATGCCTAGAAGAATAGAAACACTCAAGAAAATAATCTTGATTCAGGCTCAAAGAATTCATGCATTAAAGGGTTAATACTGATTTTTTTTTTTTGTTTTTTTTGTTATTATTCTATGTATAGTGAGCTAGTCATGATTATGATATAAACTACTTCAGACCTGCATCACCATGTCGAGGCTCATAGAACTGATAAAATAATGTCAAATGTAATGCATTCCGGGTTTTATATTCACCTGTACTTGGTATGTGACGAGTACAAACATGCAGTATGTTAACACAGCATATGTTTGGCTGCCATGGACTTCCTGTTTTCCCTCCTAGTGAGCTGAGATGAGAGAACAGCTCACATTATTCAGACATATGTCTATTGCACGTACGTCGACACCACAGACGGTCCTTAAATGTGTCCTTTTCTTTCCTCCGTTATTATTTTCTATTAGTGAAAATCTACTTCATCTGTCCACTGAGTTTGTTGTGTCAAGGAAAAACAGAAGCACACCTCTCAATCCCAGAGATAAAGAGAGAGAGCATTCCCTCACCCTGTCGTAGATATAAGCAATACAAGCAATCCCAGCTTAATATCATACATCTTATTACACTCTTGATAGTACATCTCTGCCTTGAAATTGCTTTTATGGATTTATTACTTTTTGTTTCCCTCTGTGCGTCTGTACATTTTTGTTAATATTTTTTTTTTCCGCACACAACCTGATAGAAGCCACATTATCTTTCATGATGTTACTTTTGCACCTGTAAGTTTGAGCGTTAAATGTCTCCCCTAGCATAAAATTAATCATTAAATACCGTGTGTGTGACATCAGCTGTGGGTTTGTGGTTTGGTTTTGCTGCTTTTTTTTTTTTTTTTTTGTAGAAAATCAAAGTTTTTCAACAACAGTGGGAAAAGAGATGAGATCAGACAAACAAGTAGTGTTTACCACAGCTGAGTGTGCATTAAATAAACACACAGACTGGTAATGGAATAGGAAAAAAACAGGAAATGTATGTGAGAGAATACAGAAAAGAGAAAATGAAATGCAATTAACTGAGAATTTTATTTATTTCTCTTAAGATCAATACATTTTCTGGTGTCTTTTTTTCTTCCAGCTGTTCTAATTTACACTCCCGACAAACCACGTTGAAATACCACATTTCTGAGATGTTAAGGCTTTACAGTAAATGAGACTGGCACAGCTGGATGGCATGTTATGCACAAAGTCGTTGCCTATAGCTCATAGTTAGCAGGCAGTGGTTCAGCCTTTCACTTGGCAGCACCCGTGCTTCTCTATGGCAATAATAAATTCACTCGCAGCTGATGCTATTATCTTAATGTTTTGGCGTGTGAGCCTTATGTATTGAGATGGTCCAGACTTGCAGTCAGAGCCGTTTTACATAATTCAGTTTATGTTTGATTGGCACGATGTGAGTATGTGCGTTCTAGTGCTCAGCTATCAGACCCAGTAATACATCACTACACAAAGGCTGATACTAAAATCTAAAGTCATGTATTACAGCTATGATATTTATAAAGCGTTCAATGATCAACAGCTTTGACCATGATCATTTTATGTTCGCGTTAGAGTTGTTTAGTGAATGTGTTATATTCTGTTATTATAGCGATCTGGAGGAACAGGAGGGAATAGAAATATAGACATGTACTGTATTTAGTTTATGAAGTGGTTGGCATTGTGTGTATTTCACATTTTCCGGCTTGACTTTAACCCTTTCATGCATGAATTATTCAGAAACGAAGACAATCGGGCATGTCCAGATGGATTCACTTCTTTATATGAAATGAGATACACAACTGTAACACTGGTTTGAATGAAGTTTAAAGGTAAATATCATATTTTGCATAAACATGTTCATAATCACAGTGGATCTATGACTGATTTGCCTCATCTGTAGCCACATATGTGACTTAATAATGTATTAAAATAACATAAGCATTAATTATCACTTAATCAGTGTGGTAATAATGGTATTGCAGTGCTGTACACTAATATCAACACCATTAGTTTTGACTAATTATTGCAAATATTGTGGTTTTAATTCAAGCTTGAATGGCTCTACAACATGCACTAAAGGGTTAATAAATTAGTCATGTCTGCTTTGTAGGTTATTGTGATGTTCCTACATATTTAGATATGATATCACACACATATCATTTATAGTAAATTGACCAGTTAATCTATAGAGGCGTGTGTCAAAGAGAACACAGGAAAGACATATTTAGTTAAGATTTTAAAATGTCAGAAATAGCAAAAAAAAAAAAACAAAACATTTATTACATCATATGAATGCATATTAGAGCTGCAGCTGTCGATTATTTTTGTAATCAGTTAATCTATCAGTTATTGTCTTTGATTCAATTTGATTCAATGATTATTTGAAGAGAAAAAACCTCTAAAAATATGGGGTGAAAATGTCTGAAAATGTCAAAAAACTTGTCCTTTACTCTAGAACTAGCTAAAACGTCAACCACACAAAGTATGCTTTTTTTAAAAAAAATATATTGATATAGAAATAATAACAACAATCTAAAAGTATATATAAAAATATCTATAAACAGCAAACAACCCAAATGACATCTGCTAACAGTATGTATACTGCAGTCTTCAACACACATTTGTTTCCAACATACCATCAAACACAACTTTGCGTTCATCCTGGTGCCATGTGCGTCACAATAAACATCCGTGTGAAACATAACAGTGGAACCAGTGTTTAGTGCTGCAAAATTAAGGCAACAAGTCGATTAATCATTTCAGCTCTACTGCATATATATCACAGTCAAATTGTATTTATTTGCCTAGCACATTTTAAAACAGTTTACATTTAAAATCTGCATTTTATGAATCTGCTACTAAAGAGACAGAGCTGCGAAACTGATATTCATTGTTCCTGTAACACTGACAATAAAGAGGTATTCTATTCTATTCTATTCTATTCTATTCTATTTTATTCTATTCTGCTAGCGTGTCGACCCGTGGAGAACCATGGGTCATTTTAATACCAATATCAAGGCACTGAAGTTGGTAAATATGTTGTTCCTGGTTTTAACTACATTTCCCATCATGCAGCGTGGTACTGCACTTCCTGTCAGCCATTATGAGAATAGCAACATGATTGGAATGCTACTGTATTCCAGAATTATTAATATCTCCCAATTTGATCAACTTGCTGATGTATTTAATGTGGAGGTGGGACTATTCCACGTCTGTAGGTAACAAAAGGGCCAGTTTAAAACATCTCAGTTTCTCAGGACGGTGCAGATACACACAGATGCTCTGAGACCTTCCAGTATTATATTATATTAAATTATTTTATATTCTAAAAACGACCTCAGTTGACCAATCACAGGATAGATTAAAACCAATAGAAAATATTAAAAAAATTAAAAACGATGCACATCAAAACTAGATAAAAAAGACACGAAAACATACGGTGAAACAAGCAGTAAAACCATAGTATAATACTGTGATATAAAAACAGTATGAGACATGGGTGAGAATGGATACAAAACCAAAACTATCAAAGTCTGTTCCCTCTTGAGCCACAGTGTCACTACACATGTTCAATGAACTCCAAACTACATCTCTGACAAAGATGCTGTAGGCTACCATTACTTTTTTAGATGTACTGTAGGCCTTTTTTCTGTTGTCATAAACAGCTTTTTAAAAGGTCAACTGCTTCCGTTCAACGCAGTGTTGCGTTCATGCTTGTGTGCCACCGGCTTAGACATGTGAGGAGAGAACAAAGCAGGAAGTCGTGTGTTTGTGTTTTATATAGTAGTCTGGAAAGGAATCCAAGGAACAGTTTATTATGAAATGCAGCTGTCTGACTGTTTGGAGCATAAAGGGGTTGGGCACGTTCTTTCATAAAGACAGTTCAAAGATCACATAATTGCACAATCTGCTGTTTCAGGTGTGTCTGGGCTGGGTGGTCTAGACTAGAACCGGTCAGGTTGCCTTCATAATGACTATGACGGTAATCAAGTAAAATATCCAATACTAATACTAATGTAACTAACTTTAAATCTAATCAATATTAAAGGCTTTTGAGTGGCTGACTAATGTGATGTATATTGGGTGAATCATTATTACATCTGCCTAGAAAAATCTATTATCAGTCGACTTATCTATATGATCAAAATTATAGGCATTTTAACAGATAAGGTCGATTTGCAACTGTCAACAGTATGTTTAAGGCGAGAGGCTAATATGAAGGAAGAGTGTTTGTTGAATGTAATGTTATTAATACAACTCTGCAACAAAATGCCAGTGTATTTGTTTGCTTTCCAATCCAACTTTATTTGTAGAGCACTTTAAAACAACCACAGTGGACCAAAGTGCAGTACAGGAAAACAAATAAATAACAGAATAAAATACAAGAATAGATTTTTAAAAAAGCATAAAATCTGTACAATTAAAAACAGCATATTAAAAATAACAACAATAAAACCACAACCAAATAAAACAACTGAATAAGAACGATACATTGAAAACATCTCACATGGTTTTAAAAGCCAAAGAGAAAAAATGGGTTTTAAGAAGGGATTTAAAAACAGACAGACACAAACATTTCATTATTCACCATAAAATACAGGGAAGAAAAGCAAAAACAGTCCACTCTCTGTCTTGCTATAGGTGTAGTGATTAGTTTAGGAAGCATTTGTCTGAAATCTCTACCTTCACACACGAATTGAAATTTTTAGAAAAGACAGAAAGAAAGAATAGTCCTGTATAATATGACAAAATATTACATTTTGTCATACTCATTTGAGTCAAATGAGTCTTTATTTTATTGAGTTTCAGGCAGTGGTGTGCTTTTTTTTTTGTTAATTATTCTTCTCATCATTACGATTTGACTCATAAATACACTGTAAAAAGTATCAACTTAAACAATTTTCTTCAATAGGTCACACATAATAAAATTTTTTTTTTTTTGAGTGAACCAAATTAAATTACATTCAAAATAATATAATTTGGTTCATTCAACTATTTTTTTATGTGTGACCTATTGAAGAAATTTTTGTAAACCGATTCAGTGTTTTATTTTTTTTACAGTGTATCATTTTCATAAGTCCATAGGGTTTGTCATGAGATAACAATTGTTATGATATGACATTATATAAATAAAATTGTATTGATTTGATTGATTCACCAATTCTGGGCCAATACCGGTGCTTAAAATGACACCTTGGTCAATGGCTGATGCCAATACTGATGTTGTTTTTTGCTCTGTTTTTATTCCTACTTATTCTACTTGTTTCCACCAAAGAAACACCGAAATCCTTATTGTAAAAAAAGAACAAAAAAAAAAAACAAAACAGTGTAAGTGTTTGAAAAATCAATGTATGAAGCCTTGGAATAAGAACACATTTTTGCCTAATTAGTGGACAGAGGAGCTGTGATGTCACTCATGGGTTTCTAGCCTCTGTGACACTGGTAGTTTGAGATTTTGTTGTCGCCATGTTGGCTTTTAGGAGTTTTGAGCTTCATATTTGGGATAAAAGAGGCAGAGCTACAGCAACCATCTGAGAGGCATCATGGAAGAGCTAATGCTAAATGTTAGCTTAATCGTGGTAAACTTTATCATGACGATGAAGATGATGTGAGTTCTTCAACATATCATGATAGGGGTTTGTGTTGTCAGAGCACTTTACTATGATGCATTTATTGTTAGTTATTATTATGGTTTTACTTTGGATTTAATGTACATATGTCAGTTGTTTTTTTTTTTACTGATGATTGATTGATAGGTGATTATTGATTTTTACTATCTTACCTTGGCTTATCTTATCTTATCAGCCATTGTGTGCTTGGTTGATGTACATATGCATCCATAGCAGCACTTCACTAGAATAATCCAAAAACAAGTACCATGCTATTCCCAAACCAACATAATGTGAGGGGACAGGCTTGTACAGTATAATTTTACACTCACCTGCACAGATTGAGATGTCACTGATGATAACATGTGATACAAAGGGGGAAAAACTCTGTCGTGTGTTCAGAATATCAAGGAAAGCAGTGACGTTGAAATCCTCCCTGAATATGTACCACCGAGCGTCCTTTCAGTCGTGTCAGTTTTGGCTGTGATGATGCAAGAGAGGAAAGGGATGCAAAGGAGGCACATTAGGAGAGAAGAATCGCGGAGTGGAAAGGAAGGAACGAAGTGAGGAAATGGGAGCTGTGGCGTAAAGAAGGGGATGAGAGAAGCCAGTAAAGGAGAGGAAAGCAGAGAAGGAGGAGGAAGGGGAAGCAGAGACGAGGCTGTGCTCAGACACAGCCCTGTGCGTTGCCATGGTGCAGGCTCAGTCAGAGCTGCACAGTAGCTTTGCTGCTCAGCTAGCTAATTACCCACAGACTGCAATGTTGATACGCAGACGGCCAAAGGCTTGTGGATTTCCAGGAGCTTTTTGGTTGCAGCACTAACACACGTCTGCAATTCTGAAAACATGGCATTTATTTATGTGTCGAAAAAAATGTTTGCTGTGACATGGATCCAAATGACAATCCAGAAATGTACTTTAGCTACATGGTGAGTAGCACTATTGAACACTGTAGCGCTGCTCTGCTGTGTCAGCCACACCACTTGTGTAATATAAAGAGCTCTTCCAAACCAGAGCCTCATTGTCCACAGAGCACCACTGCTTACTGAGCGCCTGCAGATCCTGATCAGCCTGCTTATAAAACCCAATATGGGCCATTGTGGATTAATATTCACCATTAAAATTTCCAATTATGTAATCAGCCAAATCCAAGCCCTGCATATGCTCACTAGAATATCTCAGCAAGCAGGAATCAGAGAGAGGGGAGGGGAGGGGAGGGGGTCTGAATGAGAGGAATGATGCAACATCAGTCCCTGCACCTAGAATTCACAAAAATGAGTGTCCTTGTTTGAACAAGGATCTAAGGGGGTTGAAGAAAATAAGGCTTTCGTTGTCACTGCAGCAGTTCTATCCACGTTCATATGGAAATCTGAAGGTAGTGCTTGAACCTTCTAAAACTGTTCCATGAAGAGTGAGTTGGAGATGCACTAAAATATTGGAACTGTGTCAGAAGTCAAATATGATGGGTTTTTTCTCTTCTTTTTTTCCACATCCAGTTCAATCATACAATCACAAACACACTCCTTGATCATCTGTACAGCGTGTTTTCTTTTCTGTAACACTTGATACTTGATAGACAGTTTACTGAAAATAAATCCTTCCCTTGCTAATTTCACATTGTAATACAAGTACCTCGATGCTTGTCAGTTGTATTGTTTAACATTATCATTTTAGTAGATAATTGGAGGTAATAGGAAGGTCCTTTTATGGCTCATGGCCAGTTCTGTAGCCCCTTTATCATATTTAATCAGACTAGATTTACACAAGCGTTACAGATGATTTCATGTACTGCATTACATATTTAAACATGATTTTATTTCTTCTTGTTTGTCACAGAACTCTCACAAAATGAGAATAAGCAAATGCTGCAAAAAGTTAATTTCATCGTACATGATCAGTGGGGTTTTTTGGTCGCAGCTTTAACACCTGAATTGATTTCCAATTGTGGAAAAAAAAAAAAAAATTTGACTTGGGTTTTTTCTTTCAAGTAGATAGTATTTTGATTGCATTTTGGAGCAGGGGGTTTGATGCAAATTTGCATCAGTAGGCATCAGAGGGTTAAATTGCTGCTGTTTATGACTTTACTTTACATGAACAAGGACGATTAGCATTTCAGTTAGTTTTATTTACTTTTTATGTCTTTAAATTGCATCCAACAGAGCAGATTTGTTGCATTTTCAGGTTAAAATACATTAACAGCTTTACCACCTTAAAAGTTGACCCTTGTCAGATCAGTGTTTGTCTCATATTTTCTGTCCGCTAAGATGTCTGCTCTGATCTTGACCGAGTTTCTTTCTTGAGGGTATCGTGTGCTGTGCCTGAACACATCAAGGTGGGGAGAAAAGGGCGAATCTGGACCCTCAACAGGAGGCAGATTGATTTGGCAATCGTCAAAGTGCTACAAACATCTAAAACAATGCCCTGTTTTTTGCTCTGCCGTTTGGCGCTAAATACATCAGCATATGGATAAATAAATGTACTCTCTGTAACTATCACAGGGGAAACTAGAGTCACGGCTCTCATTTTTTGTTGCATCACCCCGTTGTGTTACATACTGTAATTTCTTTTATCACTTTCAACTCCTACACCATTTGTGAGCCAAAACTCAGGAAAGGGTAGTGAATGGAGATATGTGAACATGTGGGCGTTCCCGAATGGAGCTTATAGAACAACATGAAAGTCTAACCATGACGGAAGAATCTCTGCTATGGAGATGAGGCTGAGCCCCTCAGGAGGTGGGGACAGGGGTTTTTATTGGGCTTTGGGTCAGAGTTAGCCTTGTTATTTACCCTATATTATTTTAACTGTGCATCTGCAAGTACTCTGTATTTGCTCTGTAGTTTTAACACTGTCTTGTGATTTTGATTTGTGAACCAGGACCAGTAGATTCCATTTACTTGAGTCTAAAACATAAAAAGCATTTAGTAGAGGAGATGAACATTTATGAATTGGCTCAGTGCATGTACAGTTATAGTCATATTGTTAAAGGTAAGGCCTGAAAGGAAAAAAAATATATATTTATTTCAATGATATGACACATCAGAAGGTCAAAAGATCAGGTTTTTTGCAGCATCATGAGGCTCAAGTAGCAGAATCAGAGTCAACTGTTTCGACTTTTAAAAAAAGAAAGCTCGATGTCTAAAAATGGAAGTGTCTAATTGCAGCTGAGGAGATTGTGTTTTGTTGTGCTCAGGAAAAGGAGTGAAGAAAATGAAGGCAACAAAAGTGAATCAGAGTGAAGTGATCTCGCTGAAAACATACCAGAGCGGTGTCCATGGGGTGTGTCTTCTGGTAGTAAAGTGTTTCAGATTGTTAATTTTTATTCAGAAGGCTTTTAAGCAGTAGAGTCTGTAAATTCAGGATGTAAGAGGAGACTAGAGGAGGAGGCAGCCTGAGGTCTTTAAATAGAAAGGATTGTTTCATGATTGGAAAAAAAACAGAAGTGTGTATTTCTCAGAATTTAAAGAACAAAAGATTCAATATGACAAGCAGAAAAAAAAGAGACAATTGCTAGATCCTTTTCTAATCTGCGAGTGGCTCTTTGCTTGGTGAAATATCTCACCTTGTCATGTCAAAATGACTCTGTTACCTCAGCAACACCATCAGCATCTTCACAGCGTCACACAGAGCACACATCCTACACATGAAAACACAAACAAAACCAAAAAAAAAAAAATACACATGAATTCACTTTGATCTGAATATATTGACAAATAAAACAGTGTGAGTGGTGAAAGCATCAAAATGGCAGCATTGGGTTGTGTGTGGTTGTGCACTGTCACCGGTGCTCAGTGCGGGATTCAAAACACCAGAGAGGAACAAGCTTAGCAGCTCTCAGCTTAGCAACAAGGGGTAGCAACTAGTCAAGAGCTATGAGGTAACACGCTGCAGTGACCTCTGATGTAGAGGAAGCAGTGGGGGCGGGATTATGTGAAGGATACTGATGACACTCGCACATGACGGGGTTCTTCATTATGGAGCCTCATCTCAACATATGTGGTAACTTTCAGTGTCGCCGTTACTTCGTTTGTGGTCAAGCCTTGTGGTGTTGGTGGATCTGTGTGACAGATGTAAATAAACAGCAGGGGCTCAGCAGTAATCTGCAGGACAGTTTATATGAAGTGACAGACAGTAACAATAGACACAGTGTTTTCAAAGCCACAATAATGATCCTTAAAGGGAGTGTTGGCTTTTTTTTTTTTTTTTTTAAACACAAGAATGGTTTTATTTGAAATGCTTATAGCTCTTCCGCAGAGAAAGTATCCTTTCTTTAAAAGGCTAACTAGGAATTGGAGCTGTAAATTAGCTAAATGCTAGCCACTGTGTTGTCCACTATGTTTCACTGCATTGTCCCTGATGAATAAACAACCAAACAATCATTTGCTTAAGTCCCATAATTTTCACATAAAAAAACAGAATTAGAAAATTTACCCTATCTGTCTGCAGCTCTCTCCTCTCTGTCCAAAGACTAAAATTAAGCAATATGATGCTGTTTGATGCAAATTGTGGAAAAGTGGAGCGACCATGTTGCTTCTGTGATGAGCAGAGCAGTAGACTCATGCTAGACACAAACAGCAATCAGTAATTTAACTTGTCAATCATGTTTTACCCCCTACCTCTCTGAAAACACCTGTAAGAAACTAACCTGTGATCTTCCATCATGAGGAATATTTTCTATAACAGGCAAACTAGAAATGGTGCAGAATTCGTATTTCCTCTCAGACCACATTAATTACAAAGATAGGAACATCTGGCCAATTACTCTCCCCCAAAAACAATCTCATACACTGAGGTTTTAAGTCAAATACACAGGAAAAACATGCACTATTTGCACAATTAAAACTGTAATGTATTTCATGCACATATGTGTCGTTTTTAGAGTAATTCATCTAACCCCACACACCTGTTTCTATTTTCTTACAAAATGTTATAGCTAAAATATTATCATTTATGTTATTTTGTTATTTAGCAAAAGGAAAATGCTACATAAAATGCACATAGTAATTTTGTTATTTTTCATAACATCTTACTTGGATTGGAAGATGGTCAGTCTGTATCACTAAAGCATACTTTCACACATTTTCCCATAACTTTGTATTCTTGGCTGTACTTCAGCTATATACTGTACATGCACACACTCCACTTGCCCACATACAATATATGCATCAAAGTTAAAACAGTAGTCACACACAAACACTGTGATGGTTAAACCCAATCACTTAGTGTATCAGCAGACTTCTTGACGTTCCTCTCGAGCATCACTGTTATGAATATTCGTTACATTAAGTACTTTTCACTGTGTGACTGCACTCATGAAGGTCAAACTAGCCAGCTCTCATTTGGAGCTGCTCAGCATGACAGAGAGGTAAGCCAGAGCATACTTTTGTAATATTACATACAGATGAGGAGGGAGCGCTGCTGACAGCTGTGACGGGCTATTAATTATGGTTCATGAATGTGCGTATGTGGTGTGTGTTGGGAGGGTTTGGAGTGGGGCAACATAGTCACAGTGCTCAATCATAGCCATCAAATCAGAAAACTTTAAGCTTTAATGGGGCCGTTTTATGGGTGAACTAATTAATTTCCTTGTGGCTTCCTCATTGAAATGAATGCCTGAATTCAGCCGCCGTTGTAACAGGAGAAAAGGAGCAGTTGACCTTTACCGCTATGGGATTTTCTTTATTACATCTCATTATTCGGCTTTTGTCCCTGACAAAGAACGCAACACTGAGTTTCGACAGCAGCTTGAGTAAAACATCTCGCTGTCATGTGTTCATCCTTCTCCTCTCTATCTATTTGTCACTTCTTCATTCACCTTGCCTCTCTCCTCTCCTTTTCCCTTCAGCGCTGGGGCCACAGCGTGAATGAGATGTTGGGTGCATGGTAATTGAGTAGGTATTGATTAGACTGCAGCGTGGCATACAGGAGGCCAATGAGAGCCAGAGTATCCAAGCAGCACCACTGCCTGCGTCTCTCATCCCACATTCTGCAGGAAAACGTAAATGCAGAAAATGAAGGAGCGCTGTTTAGCAAGCATAACATAAGCACGTTGTGGTTTCCCCGTCCGCCGTTAGCTCTGACTTTAGGCCGAGGGAAGAGCTTCCTTCAGCATTGGCTGTATCGTTTGACTGACTGGGTGCATCATTTGACTGTGGCTGACTGTCATATTTCACTGCGATGTCACCATTGGAGACTGAACTGCCATGTCGAGGCACCTGGTGAGAGAGCAACTGATGTGGAAATGTTTGCTAAGGAGGGAGGAGTTATTGCCCTGTCAGCATGCCATCACTATGCACATGCTGAACCCTCTTGTTCTTCTGTTCTGCTCTACCTGCAATGAAGCTGAGGGTTTGGAAATGCAAAAAGTAATGCTGACAGAGGAAGAAGAGCAACCAGAGGTTAACTTTCCAAAGGTGTGACATTATTGTCATGATTAACCTTGTGCAAGATAACTGCGATGCGCCTTCAGGAAGTACAAAATCATATGAAACTGTGATCTGGTCAGTGCATTCGATGGGCTTTGTGCATTTATTTGCAGCTTTAGATCCATTTTAACTTGTTGTTTAATGGATTTTCTCTTTCTATTCGTGTACGTATGTTATTATTTCTAATGTTTTATTTTTTTGTGTGCTACAGATGTATAGGAGTAATTTCTGCCATAATCCACCATGGATTGTCCCTAGTGATCAACATGACAGACATTAAAACATTTTTCAGCTCATATGTTGCACTGAAAGCAGAATACTTTTTATTTTGAAATATATTTGAGACCTCTGTAGGTGACAAGCTTTACGAAAAAAAAAAAAAAAAGCCATCCACTGTAAAGGAGATTCCATAAAATAAATACATAAAAACATGTATCTTAAAGAAAAAAAAAGTTGCATTATGCTGTTTCCAGTCAAGACAATTAGATTATGTAATGTAAAAAACAAAAAAGGCAAAAACTTTTAATTTCCTGGGTCTTGGGAGCTTATACATAAAACCCATGTATTCAGATTTACTGTAATTTTGCAGTTTAAATACTGTGCTGTTAACATATACAGTAAATTAGAGAAAAAGAACTATATAAGCTCATATGTAGCTGACTTTGGTATCTTAAAGTGGTGAAATTCACATGTAAGATGCTTCATCTGTATCTAAATCAGCCTTATGTCTCTTGAGCCGTGGCTTTCTTTGGTTGAAATGTCTAGAAAAGCATTGCTGAACACAGCCTCTTTCCATTTATGACGTATGGATTTGTGTGTGATGAGAACAGGCCGCGCTGAAGGCAGTCAGGCACATCCAGCCCATGGTCAGGCATGTGCGAGAACAGAGCCGCATAAACTGCAGTGAAAGCCCTGAGAGGTAAAGCAGGGGGAGGTGGCTATGAGAGCCTGCTGGCCAATACCGTGCAAGCGCTGGTTACCATGGGAACACATTGATTATTTAACAATTTGGATGAAGCCTGTGCCCTGCACTTGCCAAGGTTCAGTTGTAGCTTTACAGTCCCGAGGGTCTGCAGCCAAGTAAGTGTTGTGTGGTGCAGTGCCAGAGGGACATGATACACATCCGGCCCGATGCTGACAGACGAGAGACAGACATACAATCTAAACTGACAGAGGAGCAAGACGATAGATTGATGAATAAGAAATTGAGGAGTATTATGGACAGATGGATGAATGAGACGAGGGAGTGAGAGATACAAAGCACTGTAGCAAGTGAATTTTCATCACTCCTGGTGGTCAGCGGGGACTTGTTGTAATGCTGTCATGCTGGGGACACAGTCTGGACTCATTGTCATTGTCTGCACAAGAGGTCTTTGTGTCCACTTTTATTTGCTTTCATGACTGAGCATGTGTGTAGAACTGTTCATAGTGTCAAAACTACTTTAACCCTGAACTCTGTATTAAAGCTGGTAGAAGTGAAACGAAACAAACTATAATATGTGACATTTCAGCACTGAAGTTTTAGTGTTTAATTGGGCAAAAATTCTGCATATTATAATTCCAGTGGTCTGACAGGAAACAAGAATTCTACTCGTTTCTTTGGATTTCTCTACAGGTTTTGGTTACTAATAACACAGGTGGATATGTGAGTGATAGCTGTAATTACTGATCGCTGTTCAGATTCAGTCAGATGTGACTCTACTGCTCTACTCTGTCTTCAAGATGCTTGGAGAAGTGGTAATTCTTTTGCAAAACGATGTGAAATAGCATTCGGTTTTATGATTTGGATCAAGAGGAGAGAGCAGTGACAGTGTGTGTTTTCAGTTTCAGCCTTTCATTCCCCACAAACAACGAGGACTACGTTGTCTTCTACATACATCATATCAAATATAGTTAACCTCCCACTCCTTTTTGGATTTGTAAATAACATGAATTGTATGAAGTATTTCTTTTGGATAATAGTATGAATATCTTTTTTGTTTTGTATTTCTGGTGATTATTTGCTTGAGGCATTTTCTTTTGTTGGTGTTTGTATAGTGATTTTTACATTTCTGAAATAAAGCACTGACTCATTCAGTCATTCTTTCAAACCCAAATTTTATTCAACTTAACGGCCCAGTTAATGGTCCCTTTACAAATGTTTTTTCCAGCTTTACTTGTGACTTTTTCACTAGAATTAAATGTAAATATAGCATTAATGTGTTATGTCAGGTAGTTTGTCTGAACTAATGATGAAACAATAATTCCCATGACTTCACATCTTCATCTACTTTCGTTATAGTTTTAATGAAGAAGCAGAAATTACATACCATGCATTTACTGACAGATGTTACAGATTAGAATCAGATTATCATATTCATATTTACAACCTATGTCTATTGGAGGAAATCAATAGTTTGTCTCAGGTCAGAATCAAACACAATGCAAGTGATGTTTTACTCTTTTCAAAACTGAATTGTAAGTCATTGCAGATGTTTAAAGTGACGCTGCACATGAGTTACCTCTCAGAACAATTAAGAGGGTTTTTTGTTTATTTTTTCTTTTTTTTCTTTTTAACTCTGAGACCAGATCTCTATCATTAAAATTTCATGCTGTGCTGCTATGCAAGGCCCATTTCTTCCTTGCTTTTTTTTTTTTTTTTTTTTTTTTGCCATAATTTACCAGAATATGTTTGAGTTTAAAGTCTGGTCAGTTGTGAACCACGAACTATTTCAAATGCAAGCCTCCAGAATCAAGTTTACACCTCTGCTTCTGTATTTGCAACCTTTAACTGCACCACCTTCACCTTCGCTTCGAATTCCTTGACCCATATTCACCTGCAAAAGACAGACAGGCATGCACATCTCCTTCAGGGTTTACATCAATGTGTAAAATATTGTTTTCATCTTGACCTCTGATTCTCACCCTCCTCCATATAGCGGAATAAGAATCCAGATACTTCAATAAATCGGTGTTTCCCTCAGAGGACGGCCTGTCCTCAGAGGTACCATTATAGCAGACATCAGTCTGTCCGAGCTGCAATATGTCTCCTAAACCTCAGCGATCATCATGCCTTTTGGTCTTTAATCAGCTGTCTCCCCATCTGGGCTGCAGGTCAGCGTAGGGGTAAAATGAGGAGACCAAGGAGGAGGAGGTAATCCAATCTAATCCAAGTTACCTGAATCAATTGCTAAACTCATGTTGAGATTACTCGTGCTGAGATTATCTTCCATTATTCCTTTTTGTTTGCTTGTTATGTGAGATTCAGATAGAGGGATTACGCTGAAATCCCATACTAGGATAATACTGCTGTTTTCTACGACTGATGGGTTTATTGTCTTTCAGCTGTACTTGTAGGTTCACTGATCCCATTGGGCAGCGTTGGTCAACTGTGATACTTACGATAAGCACTGCGAGCGTTGTATTGGAACAGGTGTATTTTGTCACATGTGGTCTCATAGTAGTGGACTCAGTAGCTTAATCTGTCAGTCACCAGGGGACAATAGTAGCCAAGTATTCCCTTGTGTTGCCCTCAGGCTGTGTTTCATCACTGCTTCATGTGCTGCTTACTGTATGGTTTGGTTTCTAGGTGTACCGTCCCATTCACATCATGATTAATGCGGCTGCCGCTTCCACCCCTAATGTGAACGCTTTTACTGCTAAACCCTCTGCAGGATTTTGGGATGGGAGTTTTGAGGATGGAAGGGGTGGGGGTGGGGGTGGGGGTAGGGGGGGGGCAATTCATGAGAAGTGTGCAAACACAAGCACAGACATGAGCATCTGTTGGTCCATATGCAGATTACAGCGAAGGCCTGATTGTGCTGACTGGGAGGGGGGGTTGCAGCCACAGCTGTCCACAGTCATACCACATCACCGCCGAATGGAGCAGGTCAACTCCACAGCTCCTGTTTATATCTGAAGAGCAGTGTTGGTTACCTATAAAACTGTCAAGAAGACGACACTGGCTCAGTACTGATCCACCTAGTTACAATCATTGGTTAGATATAGTCCAGGAAATGTGGGTGATGGAAAGAATGACTTCTACCTTAAGATTAAAAAAAGATGAGTTTGATAGAAAATGGGATAAATAGATTGGAATTAAAAATAAGACATCAGCACTGAAAGGGTGATGTGATGCCTTTATCTTCTTTTTATTGTATTACTATGGATATTTTTTGTTGAATTCTGTAACCCTCAACTGGCCTTGCTGTAATGTTTGTCACGTTTTATGCTTATGAATATGTGAAAAAGAAATTTAAAAAAAAAAAGGAAAGGAAAGAAACTGTGATTTTTGAAGCGATGACTGATTTTGAGCAATGGATGAGAACTTTAAAGAGTCAATCTACTGTCCTGAGGAGACTGATTATACTTGATTTTGTCAAGTGTATTCACAGATGCTTTATTCGTATTTGCACCAAATGGAAATAAACTGAACATAGGATGTCTAAACACAGATGTGGGATGTAGATGAAGCTATTCTGTTACGGCGTATGTAATATTATACGACTGCAGTATCACAGTACAGTGAAGATTACAAAAAACATTAATGGATAAAATAACCAGATCAGAATTAGCACTAAGTAATAAAGGCAAGTCTCAAAGTTAAATATTTTTAAAAATATATATCCATATCCATATCGTATTTTGATTACACATTCCTAATCGGATAACTATCAAATATGATCGGAAAAATGATCATACTTGGTGGTAGCCTTTTCTATGAGTTTTCTGTCACTTGATGTGAAAGTGTTTTGCCCTGATGACTGAAATTGTTTTATTTTTGCCAACATTTTTTGGTTTTGTCCCAGCATAGCACCCACAGTCCATCAACGTCGTGATATTTTATTATATTTGTGAATCAGCATATAGTAAGATATATTTTGTAATAATTTCTGTAACTCAAAAAAATCAGTAAATAGTAAATGTCCCTTCAGTTTACCAGAGCTCAGTATTACATCTCTAAATCTGTAATTTTTATTCAATAAACACTTAATAACCATCACATATTCAGCATGTAGAGATATAAAACAGAAAGGCTGCTAATTTTCCCATTTCTAAAAAGCAAGTATTGCACATGTTTGCCATTTTTAAATTACTGTCAATGCATTTTGAGTAATCGGTAAATGGATTTATTGCTTTAGTATTTTATTGCAACATAATATAAGGCTGGAGGAGTCTGTTAAAAGATTAAAATTAAACTGAGAATAAAGACGAAACTGAAGTAAAATTATTTCTCATTTAGTTAAGACGAATCTGACAATAATCCAAGAATATTCATTTGTGTATCTTATTATTGATACTTTTTGGCGTCTTAATCGTATTCATTCTACATCAAAGGTAGTGTGTCTTATATACTGTGTGATTGAGCTTCATGATGACCATTCAGAAAAACATGAAGATGGCCTGGTTGGACACAGAACGTATAAATGAATGGAGAGGTGAGAGGGCGAGGTAGGTTAATGCAAAGCAGGCTGAGGACACGAAAGGCAGCAAGTGATTTTCCTCTCAGTGTTCGACCCGAGGAAGTGTAAGGTCCCCGAGCAGCGCTGTCAGCATCCCCTCACCCACACGGCTCAATCAAATCGATGAAAAGTAGATAGTCAGTCAGCTGAACGAGACAAAGGCTGACCAACAACCGACCGTTCCACTCCTGCCTCTCTGTTTAGGCACGAGCAGCTTTCCTCTCAGGTCTCCTTGGCTCTTCTGCGACCTAAAAAAGGGGATCAAAAAGCACCAGGTGACACAATAAAGATGAGCTGGGAAATGAATTATACTGTGTAACTAAATGTGTAGCAGTGCTGGTGTTTAATTATTTGTTTGAAGGATGATAAGTGATGATATGGATCAATACAGAAAAACAGGCTTGAGACATTACTGCAAAGTGTTTTTTCTGAAATATGAAAATGGGGGAAAAAAAAGTGTCTTAAATAAATATGTTTAGATTTAAGCTTTTTGTTGTTTTTTTGTTTTGTTTTGTTTTTTTTAACATTTCAACCAAATCAGTGACTGAAAGTAATTAGATTTCGCCTTAAGTTATTGTGAAATGTTACAATTTTCTAAAAAAAAAAAAAAAAAAAAAGCAAAGGAATCCAGAATGGCACAAAATACTTCATAATAATATTTGGTTTATAACTGTATATCAAACATTTTAGTACCAATACTACTGCCTAAAAAATACAACTTTCAATGCAAATTTCCCAAATCGCAACAACCCACAGGTCTTCTGTTTTTATTTTTTTAGTTCATTTTGTATTTTCATGTACTTAAAACTGTTCTATAATATTAGCCTGAAGATGTCTTATATAATATCTTCTCTATATGAAAATCCAAGACATTCTCGAGTGTTTCAAGCACTGACACTAAGATTTGCTCTTTAATTAATGAAATTTGGAATAAAACAGGAAGGTGTTTTCTTTTATTGATAGTACACCGTTGCCCATAAATTTGGAATAATTTATTTTCAGACACATACCTCTTTTTATCCCTATTTATACACCTTTAACCAGGTACAATGATTACATACTGAGTCCCAGTTGTACTTTATCTATCAACAGTAAATCACATTGTCACAATCATTTCATGAGAAGAGGTGAAAATATTTTATTCCAACTATATTCAAAGATTCAGAGGCTTTTATTGTCATGTATAGAGTAAAAAAAATAGCAAGTTTCCATATTAAATGAAAATCTTTCTTTGCCATCCACTCTGAATGCCAAAAGAATTTAAGGGTTAACTAGGAAATTAAAAACAAGCCAAAAAAAGAGCATAAAAATAGAAAAAATATAAACTAAGAGAAAACATGTGCAATATCTGGATAATTGTGCAAACTGACAGATGTAAATGGTATATATATGACATATGTAAAATTGCCTGAGATAAATAAGATATTAATTGTGCAAGACTGTCAGAGATGAACACTATGATATATGGGTAATATTGTAACTAAGCAGTGCAGGGCATTGGTTCTACTTTTTTTTTTTTTGCTTAGTAACCGCTGAATCATAGAAGATAATAGTGCACTGGTGTTACTGTAAAGGTGTGTTCTATTCAAAAGGACATGAAGAGAAAAAGAAAAAAATACCGCCTAAAACTGTTAGCTGAATTTTACTTATATATTGATAATAAAGGTATATTATAATCTGTCACCTAAAAGTCATTCGATACAATTCATATAATGCAAATAAAAATGACTTTTCTATTGTGCATCATCTGGACATACATCAGCATTCTTCAAGTCCTGTATGTAGTAGTCTGCTGTGTAAAACCCTTCATTATTCATGTGATACTACATGGTGTTATGTCTCCAGTGTGTAAAGTGAAAGTGAAGGAGTGGGGGCTGATGGGGTGTAAACAGCTGGAACACAAGCCGTTTGTTTTATGAGGTGACCGCAGGACGTCTGGCTGTGGCGGTTAATAAGCAACGGTCTCTGTGCCCCAGTCCTCATTCACAGCCCTAACACCTTTCCCCCCCAGTCTCAGCCCCACAGAGACCCTCGGACTGTTCCCATGGCATCCCTTCACTTTGCTCCCAAGTGATAGTGTTTACTGCGTTACGCCTGTGTGCTGCCAGCCTCACACTCTGAGATAATATGTATCTCTTCATATTCACAGGCCAACCCTCCCCCCATCATCGTCAACGCAGACTCACTAGATGCAGGCCCTTATGTAAGTATCTGTTCTCTCTCTCTGTACAGTATACATCTCTCTCATTCACACTCCCCCTGCATCCGAGCGTGAGTGTGTTTCGGTGTCTTCGTGTGCATGAAGCGGCCTCCTCCTGGTAGCAACATGCTGTTTGCCATGTGGACCTTCATCCATTACCTTATTAACCCAGGGTTTTTGCAAGAAATCACCATTCTGACGCATTTTTAAAACGATTTTGACTGTAGCACGGACTTCAATTCACAATTCCACTGATATTTTTAGTTTGCAAAACAATCTGGTGAATGCATCTTTTGTATATTTTCTCAGTAATCCTATTTTCCACTGTTCTTAGCCTGTGCATAGTTCTACACTGTTTATATGCTAAAGGATTTAGCAGAAACATTGCATGATGTGCTGCTGTGCTTTTTTTCTCCACTATATTTTTAGAACATGACATAATTCAGACTCTGTGATGTAATTAACTGTTGTGTTTTTTATTTGACAGGTAAATGGAAGTGATGGGATGTATAAATACGAAGAGATCATTCTAGAGAGGGTGAGTTTTACAAGTTGTCAGTTCTGTTTTCTATTTTTATTCCTCTTTAATGTATTTTCTGCATTGTGGATGGGCTTCTCCCCACTAGGTGGTAGTAAGCAGCCCTGTGTATTCTCATTCAGAGCATGAAACCGAGGGAAAATGTTCATCTGTAAATTTATTTGTGAAACATAAACCCTAAGATAGTGTGTGTTAAGTGAAGTTACAGCTGTTACATCACTGCAGTAACAAAGTCTTATGTGTGTTGTCTCATGTGAGTATGAGCACAGAATAACGCCAGTGAAGCATAGCTTTTTACATAATCCTGATGCACATGTCATCAGCAGACGCCAGAAATGTAAAGTGCTCTCCTCTTCAATTGTTCAGCAGGCACCACTGCACTTGTCAGCCCTGGTTCAGCCTGTAGTGGCAGAGCTATATGTTTTCGCTCTCATTATTCCTCCCACATATAGAATACCTCGAAACCTATGATACATTCACAGTATCTGCATGCCCCTTCCACTCTAAGTGGCATTTCTGCATGCAGAAAGCTTAAATAAACTATGCTAAGTCACACTTGAAGAGGTCTGTGGGTGTGTAGCATTTGGTGGTAAGGCCCAGTGTACTCCTCCTGGCTCCAGAACAGCTCACTGGGAGGCCTCAACCTCCCTCTGTCCTAATTTGTTGCGACTGTTGCTCATTAATTATAGAAAATAATAAAGTGAAGTCTTTTCTCAGCTGTCTTGTTTGCTGCCTGTCTCTGTGGCCACGGCTGTCAGATGCAGTGTGCCTGGACCCACTGGATCCAAATGGTCCTCTGTCATTTCAGGGACAGGAAGGATGGGAGGTGGTAGTGTCTGTCTCCTGCAGAGAGTGAGAAGCTCTGTATCATGCAATAGAAATGACGCTTCTAAAGTCATCTTCACTTTCGATCATAAATCTACTTTAGTGCGGACATGGGGCAGTTCCACCACCAACGCCACTTTGTGGGTAGAAGAAATAAGCGTGACATTTTCAATGAAGTGCTCTTGACTAATGGAAAACATGCCATTGTTATTTGTCACATGTGATGACACACACGTGTCCATGAAAAAATCAGAAGTGCTGAGAGATATTTCTGGAGCAGTCTGCATTGATCACATGTCCCTCTGATATACCAATACACTTAAGAGCCACATGGGACTGACCTTGAGCCCACATTGACTCCATCACTTACTTCAGAGTGGATGTGTGTGTTGTTTATTTTACTGAAAATGCCAATCATATCATGTGTGCAGGGAAATTCTGGCCTGGGCTTTAGCATTGCTGGAGGAATAGATAATCCCCACATTCCTGATGATCCAGGAATTTTCATCACCAAGATTATCCCCGGAGGAGCAGCTGCTATGGATGGAAGACTGGGGTAAGTTCTCCTTATCGCTTGGTTTTTGTCTTTTTGAGCTCCTCTGTGTCCTCTCTTCGATCCGTCCCTCTTCTCTAACCTGTGCACTCTTTTCTTAACACTCACCACACTCTGTCCTGCCACGATGATCTGTGTGGGAAGAGTTTTGACAGCCCTGTACCTCCAGGCTCTGTGCGTTTCCGCAAACTTAGAATTCACTGGAAAAATAAAGCCTCACACATCCAAATATCAAGACAACCTTTGTGTTTCACCCTTAAATCAGATTTTTCTTTATTTAAATCATCTAATACTGATTAATAAAATCCAGAGATTATTTTTTTTAATCCTACAAGACTATGAAATGTTTTTTGTGGTAACTTTTTCTCTAAATCTGACCTTTCCTAAGTGATTTATTGCAATTTATTATTTGATCCTCTGCATTGTTCAGTGAAAATCAGGTGTTTTCCTACTTTTAATTTATTGATCATGTAGCTCAGGAGTGTCAAACATTCGGCCCACTGAATTTGGAAAGTCCAAAAATTGCACAGACGACACTGACTATCAAGAGTTTTGACAAGTTGTGTTGATCATAAAGTTAAGTACTACATTTTCAATTCCAGATGCCTGTTAATAATTATTTTGTACCTTTGTAGATTCACTGTCATCTGTATGTTGTAATCCACATGTGTAAATGATAAAATGAGGCATACTATTGTTAAAATTGCACTTATTTTTCTATATATTTTTGGTTGTTCATGCATGTTCAGGTTATTCCTGTTTTTTGCTGACGGATAGTTTGTAAATGTAAACCTTCTCAGGCTATAATTTTACTTTTTTGCACGAATACAACCAAAAAAATTTGGAGTTGTCATTATTTAGAGGTTATTATACCATTATTTTACTGCAGTCTGTTTGAGATCAAATTGGGCTACATACAGCCCCTGCACTAAAATTATTTTTGACACCCATGATGTAAACAGTAAATTCAAAGGTGGTTATATCAGAGCAGACGAAACTGAAGCGAAAGTGAATTTCTCAAAGAAAAAAGGCATCTACAACCACTGACATTAGTCAGACCTCATGGCCTTTTTTGGTTAAAATGGCCTTTTTTTAATGAATACATGTTGGAGATCATGATGGTGCTTATGTGGGGACTAAGGAGCCTCTGAACATCCAAATGGGTTTACATCTGATGCCAGTGAAAAGCTGGGAAACTGAATTTGAACTGAATTATTTCAATGTATTGATAGGTAGTTCAAAAGTTATCAAAGATTTTCAGCTGTTGAGGTTTTTGAGGATCATTAATATGCACTTTATCAAATGATGAGAATAGTGTCAACTTTAATCCCATTAGTTACCTCACACTAAAGATACCACATACTGGCACTTGTTGGTCATGCTAAATAAGTAGTACATTAATGTAACTGGTTCAGGGTCAATCGATTTCAACATTCAATTTTTCTTAATAATGCATCAGATGAGGAGTATTTACAGCATTATTCCTCTGAGAATCTCATTCATATTAGAGCAGAATTAGTATTGTACCTGATATATCCTTCATGAATCGGTACTGAATTGAGTCAGATTGGGACCTTGAGGACTTGAGCTGAATAAATTTAGGAAATTGGTGATGATACCCAAGTGTAATTATGATAGGGATGGTTTTGTAAGCACTTTGAAGATGTCTAATTACAGTGCATTTTCCAGTGTCTTTCCACTGAGTCACCATCTCACTTGCTGTTGACTAAGAAGATGGTCTGTGTGATCCTCCACAGGGTGAACGACTGCGTGCTGCGTGTGAATGATGTGGACGTGTCTGAGGTGGTGCACAGCCGGGCGGTGGAGGCCCTGAAGGAGGCGGGGCCCGTGGTGAGGCTGCTTGTCCGGCGGAGGCAGGCCCCACCTGAAACAATCCTGGAGGTCAACCTGCTGAAGGGGCCCAAAGGTCAGGACCACACCCAGCATAGAATTCATATAATAGTAGTAATAATAACTACTATTAAATATAGCTGCAAGCAGCAATGCGGGGCCAAGCAGTGCAATCCGCCCGTCCCAGCCCAAGTCGCCACATCAACAATTAGATCCGACAAGGTAGAAGGTCAGAGGAATGCACAGTATGGTTTTGCGAGCAGAACCGCTTGTCCAACTTTGACCTGTAAGCATTTTTGCTCCTGTCCTGCCATCTCCTGC
>JAQQZY010000002.1:20789780-20811053 GCA_030068375.1 Ostorhinchus rueppellii
CTGCAACTTTGGCCTGCTGGTGGCGCTAGAGGGTTGGGGCTGGGGACCTATAATTGGCTGTGGGGAATCATGAGACTGTCCTAAACCACTGTGCCAAATTTCACAACTTTCGCACATAAGGGTCTATGGGCTGCCATAGGAACGCATAGGCGGATGAAAAATAATAATAAGAAAACAGACAAAACCAATAGGGGCTTCGCAGCTTCGCTGCTTGGCCCCTAACTTTTACTAATAATCAAAATGATAGTAACAATGGTGAACTTAGAGGTATTTTGAAGATATATATGTCTAATAATAGGGCGACTGTGGCTCAGTTGGTAGAGCAGGTTGTCCAATGACTGAAGGGTTGGCGGTTCGAATGCTGGCTCTGGCCATCTGTGTGTTGAAGTGTCCCTGAACCCTAAATTGCTCCAAGTAGGTCTGGCAGTGCCTTGCATGGCAGCAGCTATCTACTGCTGCGTGTGTGAATGGGTGAATGCGAGGCTTTGTAAAGCGCTTTGGGCACCATGAAGGTGTAGAAAATGTGCTATATAAATGCAGGCCATAATAAGAAAACTGCTCAACAGAGATGAAGCAGATTTAAAGGGTACCTGTCGTGAATTTTCATTGCAAGCTATTTCAAAAGATCACATGTAATACTAGCGTTTCCATCAGCTAACTTTCGTCATAGCTGTTGTCAAATATGTCACAGTCAGCAACATGTTGCCTCCTTCACGGGTTGTCCTAGCACCGGTAGTGACGAAGCCTCGTTGAGTTGGGCTGCAATGGACTGGTTACTGATCTCGTGCAGCAGACACCAGTCTAAGATGACACATTATCAGCCAATGTTGGGTCGCGTCCCTAGGACAACGGCAGAATGCTAAATTTATCTACAAACAACAAGCGCAAACAAGCTTGTTCACTGACTGCTGCTTGTTTACTCGTACTTGAACACCCGGAAACAACAATGGTACATCACTTCCGACCAACAATTGCTGCTCCCCGTAGGTTCTGCCCCTGTCTGTAATTCACATAATAAAAAGGTCCAGTGTGGTGCATTTATGATGATTTTTTTTTTTTTTTTTACTGAATTTGTACCTTTCTTGCATAAAAGTATCTAAAGCACAACTGATGTTGTAAGCATGACCAGTACAGGTACCCTTTAAACATAGCAAATGTAAAAAAAAAAAAAAAAAAAATGTGTCAAAGATTATTCTTAACACAATCTCACAATGTGTATTTCCCACCCAGGGCTTGGATTCAGCATCGCAGGAGGGATTGGCAACCAGCACATCCCTGGAGATAACAGCATCTACATTACCAAGATCATAGAAGGAGGAGCTGCCCAAAAAGATGGACGACTGCAAACCGGAGACCGCCTGCTAGCTGTATGAGCCTTACTCAGTCCCATATTTAAATGAGCACATTACAGTAGATTCTTGTCAGTTACTTCTATCTTTTGCTGGCCAGTGTAACACGTCAGCATAAAAATCAGTCGAGTATGTACCAATAACCAATATCCATCACGACGAGTTAGTGAATGGCACTCCATATAGGGACATCAGGCATTGCAAATACACTCCATTATCCTGTTGTTGGGCCCTTCTTGTCATTTTAAGCTAAGTTCGATGGACAACACACATCATCTTTTATGACTTTTCACATGGTCTATACTACAGCATTTGTGCAACAGCGTGAAACAATGAAAAAGCTCCATCTGCTGGGCTTAAGAGTGAGAAATGCTGTATAAAAATTTGTGTAAGTTGGCTATAAATTAAAAAAAAAAAAAATCACTTCTAATTATGTGGGAAAGTTGTGAATAACTATATCTACAATATGCTATAATTATTTTTATACAACAAATAAACCTCTTTCAGTGATTAATAAAATGATTAGCAATACTAGCCATGATTTAGTATCAAGATTTAATCACTGTCATTAGTCTGACTTCCACTTTTAACACACAGTAAATGCCCTTGACCCTCACTGTGCATCTGGATGGAATAAAACACTAAGAGAAAATTTCATCAGCAGCTTAACAGTTGAATTAGGAAACCCAGCAGCAGTTTTTCAATGAGCCAGTGTCATGAAAAACTATACACTGTCAGTCAACTTTATCTTCCATGTTTTATCCCTGAGTCTAAATAATCCTAAGTGGCATTTGTTAGTCACTGATGTGTTGAAAACCTGCAGACTGCATCATTTACTGTACACAGCAGAACTTTTCTTCATCTGATGTGCATTTAAACATTTCTCAGATCCTCTTGTTGCCTCTGTTCGGTTATTGCTGGTTATTTGCCGTGTGCACATTACTTCAGATTTTAACAGAGGTGTTAAAATAGAAACTTTTGACTGACAGTATATTTCCAAAGCGAGCATCTTCAGAACCTCTACCTACTGATTTGAACTCTGTTAACGCTGCATTACACACACAATACACAAAACCTTCCCCTCTGCAGTTAGAAGTACTGAAATCTCATAATACCTTCAGGCTATGATTCATTATTGTGTTGGCTGGTGTGATTGCTGGTGTGATGCATGATGTTGTCACTGCACAGCAAACTGACTTGTTGTTTTCAGGTGTTGATACAAAGACTTTTCTTCCTCTCTTCTCAATATTCGTCGCGTTCAGGTGAACAACATCGTGCTCCAGGATGTGCGTCATGAGGAGGCAGTGGCGGCGCTGAAGAACACCTCCGATATGGTTTACCTCAAGGTGGCCAAACCGGGGCCTGTGCATCTCAATGACATGTACGCTCCTCCAGACTACTCCAGCAGTACGTATCTACCTCTTCTCACTGTTCTAGTCGTCCTGGTTACAGTGCAAACCCTGTTCACACACTGACAGATCCCTGAGTATATTTCTGTAAAGTTTGAGGTAAAGGGTAAATTATACGTCAAGGTCTATGTAAGCGTGGTATGCATTCTTGGATCGTTCCCCAAATCGGCCATGCCCAGACACCCACGCAGTCAGTGTGTGGGTGTCTGGGCATATAATCCTTCCCACAGCAACAACAAGCGCAGTTCTCTGCCTCCCACTGAGTGTGGACGCTTTCTCACATCCCACCTGCTCATGAGAGCCCACGATCTTGAGCTGCAGCTTCTCAAATTTCTTCAGAACAGTGATTTAGTATTAAAGGGGGCCTACTGATGTTTTTTGCATGTTTTCAATGGTTGCAGTTGTCAGGGTTTAAGTGAGCCCTTAATGCAGATTTAACCCCGGTCTGATGGTCTAACCCATGGTCAGAGGATCTGGATTTAAAAGGCTGGTTTTGTCATCCTATTCTGCCCTTATTAAGAATGTCATTGTATGTGTTTTTCATTCTTTTTAACTACTTTTTGTGGAAATGTACAGTTCATATCTCATACCATCTAGTTTCAAAGTTTTCCCTCAGTTTTTTCCTCTTAGCTTAAGATGATTGATTGACAAAGCAGCTTGAGATTAGTTATTCACAATAACTCAACAATCAACTTCAACAATACTCAAAACTAAAATTTTACAACAACTAAAACTAATGTCAGCACAGTTATTTCAAAGTAGTCTATTTTCACACGATATTTGTCTTATTTTGGTCATTTTGGCCATTGATTTTATGCATAAGATTTTTAACGGGACATATTTGCATAGACACACTGCAAATCCAGCCCTACTAGAAACAAGTGCTCTTAAATATAACTGTCTTATAGTTGGGCAGATTTGTTAAATACATGGTCTTAATACTAGAAAAAGACACAAAACAATAAAGTTGTGCTGATAACCAGCGCTAAAGCTTATTTAACTTTTTAAAGATGGATTTGACATTGTTAAACTGAGTTGCTTTAACGGTCTCACCCTCAAAATATGGAAAATGATCATTCTCCTACGTTGGGAGATTATATAAACTATTGTTTTAGCTTTTCACTGGTTTTTAATTGTATGCCATTGCTTTCAACTGAAAAAAACAGGATGAACTGGAACATTAGTTTGGTAGTATGATCATTAAACTGTGATGTTATCCAAAGTAATGTGTGGGATGTTCTGTTTTTTAGATGTAATAAAAACATCTTTCAAGTGATTCGCTTAACTCTGAAAATGTTTCTGTCAAATTGGCTTTTGTATTGTGGTACTGAAGATATAATTTCCTACTAACAGTTAGTGTTGTTCTGTGCTAATGTCATTATGTTGGAAACATACAGACAGTGTCATTTGCATGTGAAATACAGTACAGTAAATCAAAAAGGAGAAATAGCAGAAATTCAGAGCATCCTGATTTTGGCCAACAGTTCCTTTTGTGCTGTGTTGTAATCATTCTTTCTTTCCCCCTACTGGTCTGGCCCTCCCTCCAGCCTTCCCCACCATGGTAGACAACCACGTCAGCCACAACTACATGGGGGCAATGGAGCCTAAGCCAGTGTACCCACCGCCCCAGGTCACCCCGTCCAGGTACTCGCCAGTTCCCCGCCACATGATGGGGGAGGAAGACTTCACAAGGTGCGTCACAGGCTGGTTCCTTCATGAATGGTTCTCCTTGCATACACCATACTCACACAGGCTCTATGAGTGTAGATTTGAGCCAAGCATCACATATAGATTAGTGTCATATCAGTGAAAGGCCTTCATGCATGTTCACTTGTTTTCTTCAATAAAGAATCACAGCTGGGAAGTACAGCTTAAAACTAAATTAGTCACTCAATAACTATTTAACTTCTGGTTGTTCTTTGTTAGTGGCAGCCGCCGTCTTGTTGCAGTTTTACAGGCGTTGTCATGGTAGAGTTAATTTTAACTACAAACATACCTTCAGTAGTTTTCAGGTCCCTTATGAAGTGCTTTATGAAGCAACAGAAATGCTTAGTTTACCTTTTCTCTGCTCATCAGGGGCTGCTGATGGTGCGTGCAGCAGCTCAGCTGGACAGTGTGTGGTTGCTGTGTACTGACCAAATGCTTTGCAGAGAGAGTCCTCTTGTCATTTCTTGTACTTGTTATGACTTTGTGTTAACCTTTGATCTCCTATCCGAGTACTGGATCAGAAGTGGCATTCATGGAGACTTGACTGTAGTATCCCATGAGGCCTTGAGTCATTTTAACCCACATCTCTAGGGAGGAGGCTGTATTCCCCCTTTGTATCTGTGTGCGTGTATGGAAGTGTGACTGCATGCCGGCGTTTGTGTGTTCTGAAGTGACTGTTAATGGATGACACTGAGTGTGCGTTGTATGATCCTTTAATGTCCTTGTGCAAGCTGTCTTCATGACTCGTATGTGCATTTGTCGCTTCTTTGTTGGTATGTTTGCTTTATTTGTGTCCTACACATGTCCCGTTCACTGTGATTCCTGTACCCCACAGCAGGGCTGAACCTATTTACAGTGTCATCCACAAACCTGGGGACAGCAAGGTGCCCCAGGCCCTCTACAGAGGCGTCTGTCCTTCCCCCGCTCCCTTGTGCCAAGGTCCACTCCCCTTCTCTGGCAGGTACTAACCTAGTCCATCACGCCTTGCTTAGCTAACCCTCCTCTCTGTAGCTAAACATCTGGATATGGCTTCAAACAGGAGTAGGGCCATCTGCCTCATCAGTACTATGTTGTTCCACATCAGAGCATGAAATACACAAGTAGAGGAGACAGATAAATATCAGAAAGACACTAATGGCCTGAAAAGGAAGATGAGGGAAAGGAGGGCTGGCAGGGTGGTATTGATGTTTATGGAGTTCTTATTTCAAGTAGAGCTTTCCTTAGCTTCTCCAAGTTTTCCATTTCTTTGTCTGCATGTTAATGTTTGCCCGCATCTGTCTACTTTAAGGCACAATGTGTTTGTGTGGTACTTATGTTGCTGCTTTATATGTTTGTATGGCACAGTTACACCCAGCCATTATTAATTTTTTTATGACTTCATATGGTTTGTGCTGTAGAACAAAATGCTCAAACAGTAAATTAAATTTTGAGCAGAAATATTTCATGAGATATTTCTCTATTCTTTCTTGTCCTACCTTTGTAAATGTTTTTTTCATGTTTTATCAAGCGTATTTAGAACTTATTATCCTAACTGATCACTGATCATTTGTTCACTAATTTATTAGTAATGTGCTTACATCTTTCAATACATAAAACAATAGTGCCATGTTCATGGCAGTATAAAATGGAGTCATACCTGCTCTTCACAACACATTCACAACATATCTCCACAGGAGTGCAGCTGAAAGGGCTTCACGCTCCCACAAGCTGCTCAATTCCATCTGTCAGGAGGCATCGATAAAGTAAAGCCTTTACAACAGGCCAAGCTACTTCCACTAGTGATTACAGCTAAAGATGATAGTATAGATATTATCTATAGCAATGCCAGTGTTTTGTTTTGTCAAATATCCAAACAGTGCCCTGTGTGTTGATTGTATTTCATTTATTTGTTTCATGAAGTCCACAGTGATGTCTCTGTGTTTGAACCATTGCTTTTATGTTAACTTACTTTATACCAATATGTATTTTCCTCTGTGAATGTGACGGTGTGTGTGTGAGAGAGAAAGAAAAGCATACTCTGGTGTTGCTGTCTGGCTTAAGCTAAAGCCAGGTTCGGGTGTTAAAAAGTGTGGACGGCACACGAGGATGGAAGGGCCAACACAAACATTCTGTTTGCAGCTTTGGAATGTTTTGCCTGCTGCTCTATGTATGTAAATATAAACACCCAGTCCCGCTGTTACCATAAATGTAATGGGGAGTAAGAGCCTGATACGGTGCGGCCAGCAAACCAGTGGCAGCAGACAGTCCTGCAGCTGTCATGATTCATCTGCACACTGGGAAAACCAGGCCATGCACTCAGGTCTTAGCCCTCTCATCACCCATTCTGCCAGCACCAATTGCACACACATATTGTACTGAGATATTTGCTCATAATGTGCTGACACATACACACACATGCAGATACTCACGCAATGCAGTTATGACACAGACACATACCTGTGGGTATACATCCGGTGCACAAGACAATTCATAAATCGGTGGTGAAAATGAGAACGACCTGCACACTGGCACTGTGTGCACCTGTTGTCTGTTTTATAATCAGAGAAGAGTGGCATTGTCTCAGAGGACATCATGGCTGACAACTGGCTTGATCCCAGCCACAGCAGATGAGCTTCTAGTTCCATCAGCCTGACAGGCAGATCGTAGAAACCTCCCTCCAGCCTCAGCAGCATCCCCATTGGCTCAGACCTGCAGGGGTTATTTTCGATGGATGCCATAGTAAGCACAGGCTTCCGCAGAAGTGAAGCAGGCTGGTTGTGAGGAATGAGTCAGAGCTTGTATCGGCCCTCTGCCCATCTGCACAGCCCCCTCAGTGGTGTCATCACAGACACATACCCGACACCTCCCTCCTTTCCTATCTAATATTATCCCCCTTTTTCTGAAGATATCTCAGTACACAGCCCTCTAGCACACTTGTTTATGGGTACATTAGACTTGATAGGAGACTAAATCTGTGTTTCTAATCACGTTTCATGTAAACATATACTGTACATGCAGTGATGCTGTTGGCCACAGTCATCACATAGTTTGTGCTTATAGATAGGCCTGTGCACTGCAGCAGTCAATGAGATTATCAGTTAGTTTTCTTTGACTCACACACTCAAGGAAACCTTTGACCTTTAGTTAATGTTTCAAAAAGCAGAAAAAGCACAGAGTGTTTGGAATAAAGCTAACTGCAGGAGATTTTGCTGAATGCTTGGGGTTTAGGTGTTAATCATTCATTCTCCAATTTACTCATAGTGAGAAGCATGGCATACCTTAAACTGTTTATCACCTTAGCTGTGGTATAAATCTAACTTAAAAGAAAATAGGAGGCTGCAAACAAGGAGCAGTAAATCTAATGGTGGAATGTAAGCAGTGAAAGGAGTGAAAAGAAAGAGATAAAGCAGCATTTTAATTTTATCTGTATACATAAGCTCATGTGATCCATCTAGAAAAAGGGAGAGATAAAATACTGTGAGAGGTGGTGTCTGTCTGTGGAAAATGGCGTCCTTCTGCAGTGTCCACCATTAATCAGCCAAGCAGAGCCAATTACTAGGCTGAGTCCAGGGCAGCCTGACCCGCTGAACCTCACAGCCCAGATATCCATTCACAGCTTTAGGATTTAGCTGCGACTGCCTCAGCCAAAACACTGAAGCAAGCAGGGAAATATAGGGTTGGGAGGGGGGAGACTGAATTAGAGAAAGAGTTGCAAGAGAAATGGCTGGGCAGAGAGAAAGGGTTTTTACCGCTCTATAACTGTTTACATTCCTGGCATGGATGAAAGGGGGGGCGGGGGGGGGAGGTCTCATGATAGGGAGGGAGGACTTGATCCGTGCATGGAAGCGGTAGGAATTCATTCCCTTTTTCCATGAAAATGGCTTGGAGAGTCGTGTGCTATGGGAAACAGGACATGTAGAAACATCTGCATGCATACTGCTCATTCACAGCACAACAATAGGAAAACAATTGCTCTTAATTGTCCAAATATGCCACTGTTTTCTCAAGATCCACCTTTACATGGGGCTGTACAATATGACAATATAGACAATCTGACAATAAAAAAAACATCTGCCAATTCATTATGAGCTACCCCTATATATTGTCTCGTAAATCACTCTATTTACGGTAATACTTTGTCATTTGGGTGCTTTGTTATCCTCCACACAGCACAGATGCAAGCAGGAAATCTGCGTGAAAGCAACATAAACAAACATGGAAGATACTGAATGTGCCTCAGAACAGTGCAGTTCCAACCAGCCAGGATAAAGATCATACTAGGTTTGGGAAATATGGTAAAGCATATGCTGTCTGTTTTCCCTATGGTAGCTATCCTTTAGTTTCTCAGCATGAAGTATATCATGGTCATTTTGAAGGCTCAGTATGTGAAATTCAGGGGCATCTACCTGCAGAATGCAATATAATTTTCACAATCATTTTTTCAGTAGTGTGTAATCACATGTAAATAATAAATGTATTTATATTAGAATGAGCTGAAGTCCACAGAGTCCTCCATCTTCTGCCACCGTGTCTCTACAGTTGCTCAGAAGGAATTTTCTTTATTTTGTTGTGGGTATAATGTAGCACTATGTCATGTACTTCTGAGCACTGACCAGACTCATTAACCCTTTAGTCAAATAGACCATAACTGTCGAAACACTGGCTTTAAAAAGGACATTTTTCATTTTTAGTGGCCACTACGAAGGAATGTGTGGCAAGTGATATTCAGTTGGCTCTACTGTACTTAAACCATCTCCTAATTGAATTTACATAAGAATGACTGTCTCATAATATTTACCATTTACTATGAAAACATATATTGGCCACATTGCCCAGTTATAGTCTACAGCCACGTCAGAAGGGTCTGCTGCCGTCATACCAACAGCCTGAACGTATAATCATCGGTTCATGAGCTTCTCAGTTTGTTTACAAATTAGCAAAGGGCTTCTGGGAATGTGTCTGCCTATTCTCCAGAGCAGCTGGTTGACAGACAAGAATGCTGGTGTGCAATATTAGAGAGGGGCTGGACCATCACAGTAGACAGAAGAAGGACAATATGGTGTGAAGGGATCAAATAAACTCTGTTAACTTCCAGTTTGTTGCATTTGAGGGTTGAATGTTGATATCCTGGTCCTAGTTACTCCAGCTGTGAGTTTTGGCATCGTCCTGCAAAATGGACCGATGGTGATGATGATTTGCATGGGCGTGTTAGGGTTAAGTGTTAAGTCTTGCCTTACTAGTGATGATTGGAGGAGAGGGTTTTTGACAGCTCAAAGAAGAGCTGTTTCCTATCACAGCACACAAGGATGAGATAGGGAACACCCGGCCTTGAACACAAGAGCTTCTAAAACTGTAGCTCTCAGCGGAAGGTCATACACGACGACAAGTAACACTGAGATGAGCGATGTGCCTCAGCCACCATGTTCACAGTCAACATCTCGTCTTCCATGTCGATGGCAAGGAGTCTACCTGAATGCACAGTTAGGAAATGCTCTTTAAGAAGCAAGCACTGGATCCATATCCTAAGGTAACCAAGAAGGTGTGTGTGTCTTAATCTAGGGAGAAATAAGTTGAAATAATCAAGGTGGAAAGTAAGATCATTTTAAGTTTAACATGTCTGAAGACAAAGAGGTTGTTTAAGCATATTTTACCCTCAAGGTTTGATTTCGTTATTTCTTGTGCTAAAATAATGTGATTGTCTTTGACTGGAGGCTTTCTAACTTAATGCAGATGCCTTGAGAGAGCGCCGTCCTGTTAAGCATACTCCATAAAAACTTCTTTCTGCACACATAATCATACCATTTAGGACTTTCCGTTGCTCTTCATCTCTTTTAGTGGACTGATCAACACATTTTCCAGTCAGTCATGGGTATGAATCTAAACGTCTGGAATGCTGCCTAAGCTGCCTTCGATGGGAAAATGGTCTTAACAACAAGTTAGAAAGCAGCCATTCGGGATCGAGTATGAATTGTTCCTGTGGACCGCAGGCTGAGTACTGCGAGAGAAGACCACTAATGGGAACCATGGAGTGTTTTCTGTTAAGAGAGGAAACTGTGTGTACAGTATGTGTATCTGTGCCTACAAATACGTGCATATGTTTTTATGTGTGCATTTGTGCACTTGTTTGTGTGAGTGAGTTAAATGTTGGGCTTCCTGGAGTGTATGTGTGTTTGCATTTGTGTGAAGTGTGTTCTCAGAGGACTTTTGCTAGACCATAGCAGCGGTTTGGCCTCTCTAGCATCTTAAAACTGAGGCAGTCTGAATAGCTTGCTGGAGGATGAGTCATAGTTGCTAAAGCAGAGCTTTAGCGGCTCTGTCGAGCAGGAGGTGGCTCATTGTGTCTGTGTGTATTAATAAGAGTGGGTGTTTAAGTGTTTACATGTGTGTATATTTTCACAAGATGCCAAACTGAACGTTCTAGAGCGAATAGGTAATTGGCATTTGGATCCAATAGCTTTGCTGATTGTGTTGTTGCATTCATTGTGGGTGAACAGTGTTAGACAGAGTTATCAGTTTAATCCATAGCATCTTTTTTGCAATATGATTAATGCATGATTATTAGTTGGTGAAGGTGTCCTGTATTTGAGTGTCCATTTTAAAGAACTCCTTTGATAAGAAACAGTGGGTCTACAAAAACATGTGCAGGTCTACTGAATGTAGCTGCCATAAGTTACCATTTTGGTACCATACATAGTATAAACTACTAGAAGATGGCTACGCCTGTCTGAAACAGACTTCTATTTCTCTTTCCTTTTTCAGTTTTGGCCATTTCTGTTTCTCTCTCTCTTTCGTGATCTCTTTCCATCCATCTCTTCTGTACCCTTCGTCCTGCCCTTCACCCTAACGCTGTCACTTCATTTGGCAGGGAGCCGAGGAAGGTGTTGTTGCACAAGGGCTCCACAGGCCTGGGCTTCAACATCGTTGGCGGAGAAGATGGAGAAGGTATCTTTGTCTCCTTCATCTTGGCAGGAGGACCAGCTGACCTGAGTGGAGAGCTGAGGAGGGGTGACCGGATTCTCTCAGTCAGTACCTAAAACTGTGAAAGCTTCTTATTCACCCATATCACCAGCTGTAAGAAGTTTGCAGCTGCTGAGAGATTTTAAACACACTGTCAGAACAATGATGATACAATTAAGGTTGCCTAATGCTTAGAAAGCCAGCAAACATCTGTCTTCCCTGTGAAAATGTCCTTGAGCAACACATTAAATCCATAACAACTCCATGGGAGCTTAGCTCTGCTCTGCCAGACAGGAGAAATTTGTGAATCAATAAAGTATCCAATAAATTACCTAGTGAAATCCCCTGACTTGTATTTCATAACTCTCAACCTTTTCATGGGCTTTTCAGAGCCCACTGTTACTCAGAATTTGCCTGTTTTTTGCAATGAACTAGAATTTCTTACAATTCAAAAAATATTTTGTGGCATGAAAAATTAAAAAGTAAAAGCAAATTACTTGACTTCAACAAATCAACACACGACAAATAAAAAAAGACTGTTGTTAAAAGTCAAAATGATCATTTTGTGTTGTAAAGCATGTATGTTAACGCTTATGCTTGTGATCTAGTCATAGAAAATGTGTGGCCTTTATATGATGGAGATGATAAATCTCCATAGATTAAAATAATTTCAAGGTTAGGCTTTTCTCCTTTCAGATACATGTGCTTCGTCTATAGATTTCTTTAATTACACCTCAAACCTTTTGGATATGTTATTTTCTCACCTTTTTTTTACTCTGGTTGATTTTTTTTACAGGTGAATGGAGTGAACCTGAGAAATGCCACACATGAACAGGCAGCAGCAGCACTGAAGAGAGCTGGACAGACGGTCACCATCATTGCTCAGTACAGGCCTGAAGGTGAGGCCCTGCTGTCACATTTCACATGCTGTGCAGAATCTTTACTGTTTTAATGGGTCACATGGCAACTGGTAATCACCACATTTTAAAAGCATTTATTGTAGGGATGAAAATCTATCGTCTGAACGTTTGGAAGGGGCTATACTGGTTATCAGCATATAAGATTTAATTTCAACAGTACTAGGTTTCTTTGGTTCAAAAGGAGGAGATAACAAAAAAAAAAAAAAACAGAAGAGACAAAATACATATCACATCAGCTTTAAGGTATTGGCCAAATTTTTGCACCTCTAATTTCTACCAATGTCAGGAATGAAACATTAGCCAAAATGTATTATTATTAGGATCATAATGATTTCCTACTCCACCGCACACTGGGCATATATATCAAGATGTTCAACATTTACTCCTACCTTCAAACAATAACTTGAGTTAAGTGGTGGTAATTTAATTGAACTTTTAATTTAATTAACATTTAATTGAACAATATTGTGCAAAATTAAAATATATTCCTGCCACATGCATCTGTCTCAAAGTGACTAAGAAAGTGTGTAAAACTTTAATAAGGCACACACTACAAACATGAATTCAGTGACAGGTTCTTTAAAAGAGTGTTGGAAGAACTGGATGACCGTATACTGATGCTCTAGTGTTTTCAAAAAAGAATTAATTTAATTGGAAATAGAAAGCAATGGTATGAAGTCACTAGTAAAAAAAAAAAAAAAAGGTTGACATGGTGGTGTAAAAGTAGAGAAGAATATAGAACTTGTTGTCTCTACCATTAGTATGAAACCAGTTATAATGGTATAATTGGAGGGAGCTGATCCATAGGTGGCACTGCTGCGTATGACATGTATTTTTTTGTCCTAGAAGAGATTTTTGACTGTGAATACTTCATATGAGTTGTCTTATCTTGGGCTCAGAGAATCCTATTTTATTATGGAAGGAATAAGAGGAAGTGAGTTTAAAAGATGTGGGCATGTACAAGATAGTAGGGGCACTATCCGTTTCAGTAGAACTGGAATTTCAGTCCCATATTAGATAGGCTTCTAAAGTTGATTTTTAGGCCTATCTTGCCTTTCAGTTGTTATTTTATTCCATTTTTATTTATCTTTAAGAAGTCAACAATCTTAAGGAAGGAACATACTTGTAAATTTTAGTTTTCTGAGGTGGCCAATCCATGCGTGAAAATAGTGTCTCATGCCCCCCGAACAGCTCTTTCACCAGGTCCATCTGATGAATTTTGACATTATTTGTGCTATTAGGAAAGGAAAAAATCAATTGATGGAAAAACCTGGTCATTCAGTATATTCAGATTGTCAAGTGAACTAATTTTTTTATACATATAAAATTGTTGAAACTAGACCTGAAGCAACCCCAGATCATAACCATACCCCCACAGGCTTGTACTGTAGGCACTAGGCATGATGGGTAATCACTTCATCTACAACTCTTCTTACCCTGTTGTCCCCATCGTAGGGTCAATCTGGACTCATCAGACTACAGTCCAATCTTTACGCTCTCTAGAAAACTGAAGCCTTTTTTCCAGATTAGCCTCACTGTTGAGTGCTTTGCATAATGCTACATTTAATCCCAGTCCCATGAGGCCTCCTCTCCTTGTGCATATGATGCTCTTATTTTCACTGTCAAACATAGCCCTGAGTTTGTTTGTTTTTTTTAATGACTTGATGTGACCAAACATTTAAAGGATCATATTTTGCTAAACCCACTTTTTTTTAGTCTTTGGTTCATTTATTTGTGTATTTGGACCCTAATAGTTGATAAAGTTTAAATTTGAACCCTCCAGGTGCTGCAAAGCTATCTTTATATTCATTTTGGCAAAAATGGAGTGGATTTCTACAACCAGTTTTAATTCATTCAGAATTTGTTGCATCTATAACTAGTTATGTCATGACATTTTCACATATAAGGTCAAGACTTCTGATGTACATTTCTCCGAGTACGCCATAATTGTTTATCAGCAGCAGTGGTTTTAGTCCACACTGAAAATATGTCCAAACTTAGAGTCAATTACCTAAAATGTTCAGTTGTTGTATTAACGAACACAAGTGGCTGAATGGGACAGAGCAGCATGGTCAACAACCTGGAGGGGGTGGGCTGTGAAGTGGCTCATTTACATTTAAAGGGCCAGCACATAAAATTACCTTTTTTGTGTCATCACTCAGAAAAAGGTTTGAGATGGACCTATAAGTTTAAATAAGGAAGAATTCAAGCCCAAGCAGAGCAATTACAGCTTATGTAGACCACAGGGAAATGTTTTAAAATACATACTTCCATTTTTAAGAAAAAGCAAAATATCACTCTTTAAATCTTTGAAATTCTTTCTTCACCACTATCCTTCCAAGTTTTAATCATGTCCTGGACAGCTTAATTTTAGTAGTTTCAATAGCCTCCATAGTTGTTTTCTTTGCTTGATGCCAGCCAATAATTTGCCATTTTTGACCTCTTCCACAACCACAGCATACGTTTCCAAAAAATGTTTTGTTTTGTTTTTTCAATAATTCAGAAGCTACTTCATCATTTAGGTCTGGTGTAGTTTCATGCTGTCTTCCAGTTACAGTTATTATAGATCATACATTTATTAGACAGGGGTAGTTGTAGGTTACAGGAAGTAGCTGAAACTTGTCAAGCAGGTAAACGAACAACTACCCGTCTGATAAATGAATGATTCATCATTTAAGGTTGAATAACTTTTTGAAACCTAGAAATCACTGCTGTAATTACCCAGTGGATCTATTTGCTCAGTTTAATCCAGGTGGTGACGTTTGTTTTCTGAGCAGGCTGTTATTACATATCTGAAATGGTAGCAGACGTCGTTCAAGGCCAGTAATCCACTTTTCTTCTCCTTCCACAAACATGAAGAAACCATAAATTATAATCTGTGTTTTCTTCTTTTTTGCCAGTTGGTGCCACTGTTTAGTGTTCTCACTGTTACCATGGAAACACAGGTCTAATTGTCAGCCGCCATTTTTTAATATAAATAATTATTATTAGTGTTATCAATTTATTTTCTTATTAAATTTAACCAGCCGTGAAATAAAATGAAAAACACCAGACTGTCATATTTTATAGATCTGCACCATTATTTTCTTAGTTTTTATCAGTTGGTGCCACCGTTCAATATACCTGACTGTTACCATGGAAACAAAGGTCTAATGACAGCCGCCATTTTTATTACCGTTATTATTTAATTTTAAATATTTCTAAATATATTTATTCATACTATACAACTAACTGTGACTGTTCTAGGGTTGACAAGTATTGAAAAATATAAAGCTGTCACATTTTATAGATCTGCTCCAACATTTTAGCTAGCACTACGTTTAACATAAATCAGTGTAGTAGCTTTCGAGCACATAAACATAAAATTACCACCTCATAGGACGTGGATACAGCGCTATGGTTGTGTTACTGCGGTTAAATGATAAATGTACCTGGAATGGACCCCCGGCTGTGTGTAAATGAGGTTAGAGTTGGGGTTGGGTTGACAGTATTCAGGTTCTGGGGCGGCCCTTGTGTTCTCAGGCTGAAGTGTCGAGCCAACTGCAAGGCGGGCAAACGAACCGCTGCCGTCTTCCTCCTGTTCAAACTCAACAGCCGCGTACGGTGGACACAAACCCGGCCACCGCTGGAAACGGGACGCTAAGCGGAAAAGTACGACCGGTTCTTCCATTACGGCGCTGTAGGAAACTTGAGAAGCGCAGAAGAGAAGGTGGAAAACGCAAAGGTTGAAACTTTTGTATCTGTCTGCCAGCCTGTGCGGATGGGGGATGGGCTCGAATACAACAACAGCAGCAGCAGCACAGCAGAAGCCGCATGAACTCCCTAATGGCTGGATAAAGAAACTACCAACAGCGACAGAGAAATAAAAGGCACATTTGTACAGAACTGAGGTGAGACACGCAGGAAAGGACGCGGAGAATACTGAAACGTTTAACAGAAATGAATGGTGCGGGTAATATGGTAGTGTAGGTTTATTTTGACCGCTACAGTACCGAGAGAAGTTTGCTGTTTTTGGCTTTAACCTGTAGTTTAACACCCTTGGTGCTGTGCAAAACAGGAGTGTGGGCCAGGTGTTCAGTCAGTAAAACGACCGACTTTAGCCTTTTAGCAACAAATAGAGATTAAATATGAAAATAACTCCTTCACATAAGCTAAAAACTAATGTTAACGTTCATAGCCTCACCCTTCTACAGCACTCTACCTCTGTGATAAACCAAAGCCTTTAGTTGAAATACCTGTGTTTGGTTTAAGGCTTATCTTAGTTGTTTTCCAGTATTAATATTAATAAAGCAGGAAAGTAGCTTTATGTGTGTAATTTGCAACCAGTAGGATTCATTCAGACACTTTACACAGTGGTTTTAGAGATCTTATGTAACCCAAAGCTTTAGGTGGGGACGCAGAGGTGTGGTCAAACAGGTGTGTGTCAGCTTGGTGGTGGTTTTAACAGTGACCTCACCACTGAATTCACCTCTACAATTCTGTCACCCACAGACACATCAGACTTTGAACAGACTATTACTCCCTGACCACAAGTCCTGATGTTTATGCTGACCAGAGCAAACTGTAAAATGTAAATGTCAGCAGGCCATGTGGTCATTTTCTGATTGAAAATACTTTTACCTAAGTCATAGCACTGCACTGTGTTTCCATATTATTATCTTTTGAATTTTCTAGGGAGTTGTCACAAAGCTTCAGGAGCGGTTACATATATATATTTTTAGCCTTGTGCATTTTACAAGTATGCTGCAGTAATGCTATAACAACAATGGAAAGGATATTGTCAGCTTTAGACCTTAGTTGAGCTCTCAGGTTGGACTATTTCAAGAATGTGAAGGGGAGTCAGTTGTAGCATGCACTACTTTGGTCTCTCAGTAAAACCCAAACCTCAGATGTTTAATAACTTACTCCAGCATAGTGAAACAGAAGTGGAACCGGATCACTAAACTGGCATGGAAAGGAAAACACAGGGTTGTATGAAGACTTGACAATATTGCTACATAGGTTTTCCCTCTTGCTGAAAGCTGAATATAATGCTCCAGTCTTGCCACTGTGAGTTCATGCTGTCTCGCATGCCAGACCAATCAGGCAGCATCTTGAATAACGATGTGGTTAGTTGAAGGGAACCTTTGTTTTCCATACCAAATCATGCTTTCAGCCCTGCACCCTTTGTAACCCAGTGAAAGACACTTATCTATTAGTGTACAATGCTTAACTGCTCTAAACACACAAGTCGAGTGTTGAGAAATGATTAACTTCCTGCATCCTCTCTGGTGACCTAAGATCTGTCGCCAGTATTACTGCTGGCATCCTAAACTGCAGTGACATGTGGGTCGTTTGAGTTTGGAGCAGGAGGAACCCCAGTGTGCTCTTCAAGGATGGACAGTCAGTCAGTCAGGGGGAGGAAGTGGAGGGTGAATACTGGTGAAATCTGGGCAAGCTGCCCAGAAAGTATTCTCAGGGGCCAGAGCCTGGGCGTCCACAAACCTCTGATGGAAGGCCAGCGATGAGGACTACAAGAAGCCACAACAGAGAACATGGGCTGCAGCAGGAAGCCCCTCGTCTCTCAGTGGAGCGCCAAATGTTTAACGCATACTCAGCTGGAAGGAACTGAAGTGAGGGGTGTACTGTAGCTGCTCTGCTCTGCTATCATGGAGTGTAATTACACTGACTCCTTAGCATATAGGAAATGGGAGGAGGGCTATAAAGGAAATGTTAAACCCCACACCAGTGTGCATTACAGAAGGTTGTTGATCACTTTAGCCAGGGTGTACATGTTCCTCCTGCAGTATATTATTGGGGAGAGGGGTTTATGTGTTCACGGGCTAAACTATTCCTGAGAAGATAACACACTCTCAGATTACATGTACATGCCTGCCGTGTTGCATAACTGGATCAAAAGAGAAGCAACCGACCCCCAAAATAAAAAAAGCTGTACGACTAATGAGGACACGCAGTGGGAGTGAGAGATTCAGAATAGTCCCAGTTTCTATTAGCTATCTTTTTCTTCCTGTGGGTCACTCCTAAAAATAAAGGCTAGCTCTCCTGCTTCAGTCTTTCTTGTGTATTAAAAGCTTGAGGGACTTAGATTTTTAAATGTTCATAACTGTTGACTCCCACTTTTCCAGCATTTTTTAAGTATGCTTGTGAGTGGGAACATTAATGAATAATAATGTCTGATTGATCTGTGTTAAGAGAATGTGTTAGCTGACATTACTCACACTCTCTTTTTTGATTATGTAGACATGCTTATATTCTTAATCAAGAACCAGTCAGACTTTGATGTGCTATTGAAAGATAAAGCCCAGTTTAGTGTTATGTAAGTCTGTCTTGCTATAGGAACACACCTCAGTAACATAAAGGCAAGCTGAGCTGTTGTGATGGGTGGCATTATGTAATTTGCATCTTTAATTGAAAAACACTAACATCACATTTATGTGGATGCTCCTGAAGAAATGGGCAGTTTTTGGTTCAAATCTGCAGCTAGATTGTTGTGTATTTGTTTAGCTGATCTTAGGGATGCAACAGTACAGATTATCCACAGTTTGGTATGTATTGCGATTCTTGAGTCACAGTTCACGGTACACTTTGGATGCAGAGCCCAGCTGTGTGCTGAAACATAAGTGGGAGCTGATGGAGAGCCTTAAGGCTCATTTATGCTCGCTTTATGTACATAAGTAGGTGTGTTTGTTTCTAACGTCATGCGTCACTGCCTTCATACTTCCATGCGTCCTATACGCTGGAGCAAGCCTTTCTCAATCAATTCACCAGAGGGCAACACTCTAAATTAACATACTTACCGAATACCACAAAGAAGAGTAAAGCTTTTTGAGAAGAAGAAAGTCAATAATGGTAACGACAGAGGAGTTATTACTATGTGGGAACTAATGTTGATATTGATAAGGGTTGTTATAAATATGTTGGTATTTTTTGGCCAACTCACAGTTGCTCTTTGTAAAGTCCTGCTATTTATGGAAATTATTCTCTTCAAATCTCAAAACTGCTTCCGCAGTTCCTGGTGAAACTGGTCCGTATTCTCCATCTGGGTATGGATCGGCAAGCTCCCAGAAAAGACAGAATTACCTGTCTAATAGGGCTGCATGATATTGGCAAAACTTGCAACATAAATGTACAGCATTGCGATAACAATAATATTGCAATATTTCTCATTCACCTAAAGAAATACCAATTTCACCAAAGAAAGGTGTTCCTCAACAATGTTAAAATGAGCCTATTGTTTGTATGCTGACTCAGTTATTTAGATTTTAAGACATAATACTGAACTACTACAATCAGTTGCACAATTCTGTCCAAAAACCTGGTGATGCAGCTACCACAGACCTTCAGACAAAATACAGTCAAATATTTTGTGTATTTTATTCACATATAACAATGTGTAAATGACATTGATGTACTTCATAATAACAAAAGTGCCAGAGTACCACCATGGAAGAACTTGAACTAAACTGTATTCCATTGCTTGTCTGGTTTGGTAAATGCTGCAAATAAAAATAAAATCTTTATATACAAGTGTTCAGGCCTTGCCCAAAGTTGTGCTCTGAAAATATTCACATCTTTTCAACATTAATAACATGTAAACTTGCATAAAGCCATCAGCAGTAGCATTATTTCAGCCCTTTTCCTAGAAAAAGTAGCATCTTGGAGTGATAGAGAAAACCACTCTGGTACCCCATGGTGTGGAAAACAGAAAGTTAATTAAAATAAAATATGATAAATTATTGCACGTCTTTGCGATATGAATATTGCACACTCTGTTATCACGATAACAATATTTTTGTGATATCTTGTGCAGCCCTAGTATGTAATGTATGCAGAGGATGGACAGAATGCTTCGTCCATGTCTGTCTGTGTCTTTAATGTAGAGCATGAATGAGCCCTTACTTGCAATTGTATCTGACTTCCATTTAAGTCTGGGGGCTACACGTCTGGCTCCAACCAATGACAGTAGAATTCTGTAAGTCAGTCATCTTGTAAACCTCCAATATAAACACGAGTTGTCCTAATGAGCTGTATTACAATATATGCTCATATTGAACTGCTGTGGGGGCATACTGATCGATATGGTGATACGTGTACCGTTGTACCCCTAGCTGATCTCAGACACTTTATAAATGTTTTGACAGAACTTTCCTTCACAACTTGAAATAGTGAGTTTGAGGGGAAAACCAGGGCTGAAATGTTTTTAAAAAGCACACACACACTCACCTACTCACCTAGAAGTACTTATTTTATAGCTAGTTTGATTGTTGAATAGTTGATGTTCTGTGACACTGAACTTTTTTAGAATTTTTAGAAACTAGTTTTTCATAAAGTTGAGTTATTTTCTATCACTATGTTGTTCAGGAATGATAGCCCTTTTATCAGCTATCTGCTTTTTCTCACACTAAACGATTGTCATATCAGCCTTTAAAAAGCCACTATCAGTTGATGTCAGAAATGTTTTGTATATTAGTCGTTTCAACAGTAAATCAGTTGTTGCTTATTGTGACCAACACTCATGTTGAAGAATAGCTTAAATTTTAGATTACTACCTTTGAGCGGTTTGTAGACCAACTGATAAGTTTTATGTGATTTCACTTTCTAGTTCAGTGTCACTACTGAGAACTTTGTTCCGATTGATGAGATGTTAATGAATATTCTGCGGTACATGTTCTGATAACTTGTGTTGTATTTTCTTGCGTATCGTGAAAAAAATACTCACAGTTCCTTTTCTGTATTATAACTTCAAACTTCCTCTACGATTTATCTCAACTCATAAAATTACTCAAAATTAAAGCAGTTGATAATTCTACTAGGTGCTTACATTTCGTCCTTTGTTTTTGTGAATTTCACTGTCAGTATAGTGTATTTTCCTGCCCTAGTATGACAATGTATCGCTCTGATAGTATTTATGAACTGTGTTTCCCTTTGTAGTTGGCATTAACTTGACGTGTT
>JAQQZY010000002.1:20811153-20829710 GCA_030068375.1 Ostorhinchus rueppellii
CTAGTATGACAATGTATCGCTCTGATAGTATTTATGAACTGTGTTTCCCTTTGTAGTTGGCATTAACTTGACGTGTTGGCAATTTATATTTTACATGCCACAGAGGCTTAATGGTAGTTCACTTCATTTCCAGTGTCTCTTGAATATCCACAATAGATGAATCACTAGGATTTCAGAAATGTGAACAGGCAAGTGTGTAGCTTAACCACCTGTGCTAGTCATACCACTGTCTCACCAGCGTCACTTTTAGCCTCCCTTCAGGTTGGTGGATTTGTGAAGCAGGGTATTAGACTGCTCTCTCCATTTAGCTGCTCTTTGTCTCGTCCCTCAGCCCCTCCTCTCCCAAGCTGCCACTTCTTGTGCTCTATTCTCTTGTCTCTCCTGTGCCTGTGAGCCAAGTGGACTACTCTGAATGGCTGTTTCCGCATGTGCTGTCCCTGTTCTAGGAGTGCTAGGATGTTGCTCTTGGTTACCGGCAGTCAGGCGGTGTCTTGTTACCTCACCTTGTAGCGTCACTCAGTTGTATTGCTAACTCTCTGAGCAGATACCAGGGTGGAGAGCCCGCAACAGGCCTGAGGCAGGATCTGTTTGCTTTGAGTCCACTTTAGGTTTCGACAGGGGGTAGAGTTGAATGACCTGAAGCTTGTTTTTGCACCTGCCCAGAATTTTCCCCAGGAGCTTGGACTAACTTAGCCTGGATCACTCCTGTAGGCATGGTTTATTTTTTCAGGGCCAGTTGTTGCGCTGTTCAACCGAATCTGGACTTTGATCTCTCGTTCTCCATATTACAGGAAGCACTGCCAGCTGTGGATGATTAAGCTGTAAGGTATGAGTCGACTGTACGGCCACAGTGGTAGAAGTGATACTGTATGCAGAATAAATGACATTCCCTTGGCTGGTTCATTTATCGACTAATTATGATGAAGCTAGTGATAGGTTCTGTCATTAAAGCAGTAATCTTATCACATGCCATTAACGATTGGATAATAGTCATGTATAGCTCAGTTCATGAGGACATGCAAACTGTACGACATTTAAAAGCAGTAAATCTAAATACTACTCTCTGCTGTCGCAGGGGAAAGAGTAAAATCACGAAATGCTTAGGTGCTGCATTGTCGTTTTTGCGGTCTCATTGACTGCCGACTTTGTGTTATCACATGAGTGCACTATCATTCTTGTTTTTCTAGCTGCATCAGCCGCTCTGTTTATCTAGCTGTGTGGTGCGGTGGCCTAGCTTGTTCCAGCAGCCTGGGCACAGAGCACTCAGAGCGCAGCAGGCTAATGAGAGCATTCTAAATGAGGAGGTCCAGGTGTATTCATATATCATCCCTGCACTCCTGAGCAGAAACTGGATTTACTCACCTATGACTAATGGTCATGCATTTGAAATTGTTGGAGGCCTTCCCTTTTTTAACCACACTAAAGAGCCCAGGTTGAACTTAATTAATCTGTATAATTAATTACCTGACATGAGACATTACTGGATGTGTAAGGCAGATCTGTGATAAACCATCTGTTCCCGGGGTCATTAATCAGCCCAAGGATTCACTGAACCTTTCTTCTGTTCACTCCAACTCATTTCAACACAGTTCAAGACAAAGATCTCCAGCAATTTTCCTGTGATGGAAGAAAGCAGAGTCCCACGATCTCATCGACTCTTTAGTCAATATAATCAATATCATCTTAACCTTGTGTGTTTTTTATTTGTAAAGTTAAACAGGTAGGGTATGCACAAAGACCTACTTTTCAGACAAACTACTGACAAAGTTTGTTTTGTTTGTTTATGTGCAGAGTATAGTCGCTTTGAGTCCAAGATCCACGACCTGAGGGAGCAGATGATGAACAGCAGCATGAGCTCAGGATCAGGCTCCCTGCGCACCAGTGAGAAGCGCTCTCTCTACGTCAGGTACAGCCGACACATACATGTGCCCTACACTCACTGTATTAGTTTCTGTAGTGAAGCCAACCAGTCTTGCATAATAAACCTCTACCTGCCTGTGGGGAGAATAAAGCCTGAAGGCACCTGCTGTCAAATCAAGCACACTGTCAGACAACAGCATGACATATATGGCATAGATCATATGATAAAAATGTTCTTGAAGCTGTGCTATTTCTAGGATGACATCAATTCACTGCATTGGGTTGATACTATTAATAATCAAAAATGGACAAGTGTTTGCTGCTGTTGTTTTGATGCCACACACGACATTGACTCTACTTTGTGTAATGTAGATTGACAGCAGAGCTTGTCAAAGTGACCTGTATTATGAAACTTTGGGCCATATGCCAAAATGAATGGCTGCTCATTTAGGAATTAAAACAGGTGACATGGTTCTGCTCACATAAATGTAGCGAATCACAAAGGGCTCACTTGGGTCAAGGTGATGGGATTGTGTGATGTAACTCCATAGTGCAAGTGCTTCACCATATTTCTACTGGAGCACTAATGCATGTCAATTAACCTAAGCCTAATAGCTACATTACTGGAGTCATTTCAACTTGGGTTCAGTAGGAAAGGACCTTGCTGGATATATCAAATGTGCATTCAGGAGGCATTATTTCCTCAGACGGTCGCTATAGAAAGTGTAGAGTTAACCTGTGTGATTAATGCCTCACTTATAGACCAACTCCTATGAGGCATGTAGAGCCTAGCCTGCTCCTGTGCGGGTGACTAAGCCCACAGTTATGCTGGAAAAGCTGTCTAGTTAACCGGCTGCTGTTGAAGCCGCCATGGTTTCCCAGCCCAGCCTCAGGAATGTGGAGGTGTAAAGCCTTTAGGTTCAAACATAACAAAAAAACCTGTCACGTGTTCATACTCCCTCTGAAACCGGCTGCTTTAACACGGTTAGGGCTCGGCATTTTATCATCATTCTTCAGCCCATGATTAAAAGTGCACTTGGTTCCTTTAAAGCACATTCACAGATAAGCTTCCAGAAGACTGCATGATGACAGTTTCAGCCGATCTGTTTACTTAATACTGGCTACAGTTTCAGTGAAGAGTGGATTTCTCTAGAGCTTTAACCACTAAATGCATTTTGACCAGTTTCACTGTCTACTGAACCATGGTATATAGCCTGTAGATATAGGCTGGTAGGTCAAGGGAAGTTGAAACCCGTCGAGCAGGTATTAAAACCTTTTGAAATGGCTGCGGGTTTACCTGTCTGACGAGATAGTGAGGCACTCAGACAATAAACAGTGCATGTTTTTATGGAAAGTATGTGGCAGCACTAAGACGTGTCAAGTACAAACTCTTGAATGGCACGTTTAGAGTACAATGTGTGTTGTCCATGCTGACACTTCATTCCACCTGGTGTACATACTATTCCAGTCTAACTTTCATTGTTAATTTTTAGGAAAATGCCAGAGGAAATATGTTTGAAAATGTCAAAGAATTTCATCAGACTTGCTTTGTCATCTTAATGTGCTCGTAACCTGAATAACCAACAAGACAAGGGCAACATGCCAGTCGTGAAAGTTTAAGAAGTGGAAAAAGTGACCACGGTTAAGACTTCACATGCAACCATAGGAAATCATATTCACGAAAACTGTCTGCAAAGAAAAAATTTACCTGACTCAAATTGTATCGTGTATTAACAAATATTACAAAAATATAAATCTGATCCTAAATTTTTCATACATTAGCCTGGTATTTTGGATTGACATGAAATCTCTATTCTGGGTTTTTTTTTTGTTTTTTTTTTCCCCCCTCTGGTTAATAATACAAGCAGACTGGCACACATCTGTGAATATATTTTTTACAGAGATATGGTTGTTGTGATTTTGGACAAATATTTTTCCTGATATTTCTGAATATTTCCTCTAATAAATACCCCAAATTACAGATGGCATTAGCCTACATATTAAGATATGATATTTCTTTATTAGTCCCACGAGAGGATGTTCCAGATTTACAGCAGCAAAGCACATGAGTAAAATCAAGATAAAGATGAATCCAAAAAAGCAATAAATAATATTTACAGCTGTGCACATACTGATCACGCCACAGGTTGGATAGGGGAGATACTCATTCACACATCTATACAAACCTATTTACACACATAATTGTATATGTTGGGTTAAAGTCAACATTCAACTTAACACATTCAGTGTGTTCATGAAGTTGTATGTGTATAAGAACACAAATTGGTTACAATAAAGGGCTCCGTACACCTGTGATGTATACTATCAGTATGAATTAATGATATAAATTTATAGTCAAAATAAACAAAACAAAGGAAGAAAACATAATGCTTAAGATAAATAAGAGTAAAATAGTGGTAGCAATAGTAGTAAATATGACACAAGACCGATAATTCGTCAAACTAAGCATTTTCCAAAAAGAAAACTAAATAAAACTGCTTTGAATTAATGAAACCAAACTGACATTGAAAACAAAGTCAAAATTAAATAAGAATAAAAGCTAATGCTAAGTAGAAACTAATAAAACCACAGCCACTTCTAATTCATGAAAAAGAATGTAACTGAAGATCTTGTATTTCTAGAGCATTGTTTGACTATGATCGAACGAGGGACAGCTGTCTGCCAAGCCAAGGTCTGAGCTTCTCTTATGGCGATATCCTCCATGTCATAAACGCTTCTGACGATGAGTGGTGGCAAGCACGGCTGGTTACACCACACGGAGAGAGTGAGCAAATCGGGGTCATTCCAAGCAAGAAAAGGTATGGCTGTTATAAATTTCCAACACTATCCAAATGCAGGACAGTGGCAGTGAACTTCAACTGTATTTTTTCCTTTTTTGTCCTGTCTCAGAGTGGAGAAGAAGGAGCGGGCCAGGTTAAAAACAGTCAAGTTCCACGCCAGGACAGGCATGATTGAGTCTAACAGGGTAAGTGTAGTGGGCCAGCTGCTCTCTGCCCTGGTGCCAGAGAGGCTGTCTTCAGAGCTGCTGCTGGGCTCCCAGGGAGATGGCCTACTTCCCCCTGAGTGTGGGAAAGGGACCAGCACCTGCTCACTGAAGCAAGCACACAAAGCGCTCGTATTACTGTATAGATTACACAGAAGCTCCGTGGAGATGAGGCCTCAGTAACCTCCACACTAACCTCTGTGATATTAAGAAATGTGCACTTGCAAAACATCTGCACACTTTTCAGAGGCTGATCTGTCAGATGTAATATGCAGAGGTATAAATCAGCTGTAATGTTATGTGCGTATCATCTGTAATACAAACAGATTGAGTTTATTGAAAATGGTTCATGTTTAAGCTGGTAAACAGAAGCCTGTTTTCTTCACATTGATATGCCATTCATTTCCACCCATTACCCGCTTCTCATTTTCATTATTTGATTGTTGTGCATTGTTTGTTTACATTTTTTTTTCTTGCATGAGAGAGTGGAGTACCTTCATTGAAACCCAATCGTTTTTGTTTTCACCCTTTCATTGCCCCCCCCTCCCCTTCTCACCCACACGATGACAAGCAGCCAGTCAAAGTAAAGCGCAAAAAAAGCTTCAACCTCTCACGCAAGTTCCCGTTTTACAAGAGCAAGGAGAATATTGTGCAGGAGCTGGTGGAGTCTGAACGTGAGTACCAGCTGTGTGATCAAGGGGGTGTTTTGTTTTCGTCCTTTCCCTTCACGCTTCAGTTCTGTCTCTCAACTTTCATCTCTCCGCTCACCTCCGGGGATGGCTTGTGTGATGCCACCACTCTCATCCCTTTTCCCACTGTCCCAGAGAGAAACCTCACATACAGACCGGCATCGGCCTGGAGATGTGGGCTTCTCTCTGGTGAGTCTGTGCATCTGTCTGTGGGCTCCAGAGGAGTGTCTGTGTGTGCTGCCAGCTGTTTGTGTGTGTGGACAAGTTCTCAGCTGCATTAACACACAGGCCTTCTAACACTGTGATGCTACTCCTTGTATAAGTCGTGATCAATTCTCCAGTCAGTCAACAAGAAGAATCTCATTAACTGGACTGAAGCTTTAACACTTAACAGGTCAAAATCCCATTTTAATGGGATTGGGCTTGTGTAATTGAAAGGTCATGGCTTACTATGAACAAAGTGGGGCTCAGGCTTAATGAGTACAGCACAGCGCCATGTGTCAGTGGGCCTGGCGAGCACTACACACCACTCCTCTCCCTCTCTGCCCCAACTCTCACTAACCTCTTCTTCTTCCTGTCTGCTCTCTTCTCTTGGTTTCTGCTCTCACCTGTCGGGACACCTAGGACTTCCCAGGGTTAAGCGATGACTTTTATGGATCAAAGAGTTTGAGTAAGTGTGTGGTTGTACTGTGTCAAGCAGCTGTCCCCTGAGCTCAGAGAAAAAAAAATGCCTTGTCACTGCAGACCCAGCTGGGAATGCTAAACCACACACATTTAGAGTGACATGCACAGACCTATGTGTACAGCACACACACACACACACACACACACACACACACACACACACACACACACACACACACAGACCTGCTCAGTTTTACAATACATATACAGTCAAATATGCATTCCCAATGGAGGCAGATGAGCATTGCCTTGTTCTAAATCTCTCATGGAGTCTTTATAATATATGTTTAGTAGAGCTTTGTCAGACAGGTCACACAAAGCTGCATTATATCTTACCTGAGCAGGATGTTGCTATGCCTGGTGGAAACACTTTTTCCCTCCAGTTCCCCTTTGTCAGCCAGCTCCTGTCCCTTTCCTGTGGAAAGCTTAACAGCCGTTATGTTTTTTGTTATTTTTTTTCTTTTCCCTGATATGAGATCTGCTGCCATCAGCACAGATTTAGCAATAGGAAACATTGACCAGGGAGTTGTGGGTCATTTGGGATATTGCCACAGGAAACACTTAATTTCCTATTGCTTGTATCTAAACCACTTCCCCAATATTGCTATAGCATGGCTGCTGCACTAAACTAGTTCTGCTTTTTTGATCCCCTTTTTTTTTCTAATGGCCTAGATGTTGAGAAACAGGGTGTCTTTTCCTCTTAAGGCTGGTGAAATTCATTTTCACAAATAAGAAGAGAATTATTTTTTTTAAATAACTGGCTATGGCTGTTTTTAGATGATGTGCAACTTATTCTCTCATACTTTGCAGAATGCCTGACATCCAACACAAGTGACAGTGAAAGCAGTTCGAGTGAGTGGCCTTAATATCTCATGGTCTTTCTGATGTGTTTTACACTACCCACGTAGATGAATAATATGGCAGATGTCCTTAATTTTACTTCAGAGATGATAACCGGTTATATTTTTCTTCAATTTATGTGTTGACAGTCATACTGTTCTTGTTTAATTTGAAAGTAAAATTTGCCATGACTGTGTTTGATTACAGAGGGCCAAGAGGACACAATTCTTTCCTATGAACCAGTCATTCGACAGGAAAGTGAGTGAATCCTTTTACACTTGGAGCCAAGTTAAGCTGAGCCAATGATCAGATTGTACTTTCATACATGTATTTCTGTTTCTGATACAGTCCACTACACAAGGCCTGTGATCATATTGGGCCCAATGAAGGACAGAGTAAACGATGACCTCATTTCAGAGTTTCCCCACAAGTTTGGCTCTTGTGTACCCCGTGAGTTGACAGCACTCAGTGAATCCACACAGTTCACTTCACAGCAGGGATTTATATAAACATTTCCTACTCCTCCTCTACAGATACAACACGTCCAAGGCGAGAGAATGAGATGGACGGCCAGGACTATCACTTTGTGGCCTCGCGAGAGCAAATGGAGAAAGACATTCAGGACAATAAATTCATAGAAGCGGGCCAGTTCAATGAGAATCTTTATGGGACGAGCATCCTGTCTGTCAGAACTGTGGCTGAAAGGGTAGGCATTAGGGAAAGCAGATTGTATTTGGAATATATTTGCACTTCGTGTATCACCAAAATTTTCAACAAATTCATATTATTTGAAATGTTATGTTCTTTCAGTTTTACAAAGCTGAAAAAGTTGCAAACATATTTAAAGAATGTGAGCTGTATGTGTATGAGAGTGTTTTTAACAAATGTCTGTACCTATCAACAGGGGAAACACTGCATTCTGGATGTGTCTGGAAATGCTATAAAACGACTGCAGCAAGCACAACTCTATCCGATTGCCATCTTTATTAAACCAAAATCCGTTGAAGCCCTAATGTAAGTTTGACCTTTTACACTTATTATCTCTTTGCTATTTCAAAATACACTAGACACTTGTTTTTCTGGATTATTAAAGTGGGTGTCTTGTCTGTTTTCAGGGAAATGAATAAGAGGCAGACATATGAGCAGGCCAATAAAGTCTTTGATAAGGCAGTTAAGCTGGAGCAGGACTTTGGAGAGTATTTCACAGGTGAGTCCAGCAGTCCTTTTTAGTCTGTCCATTTTCTGAACTGCTTAGACCTTGTTAGGGTCACGAGGTATTGGAGCCTGTCCCAACTACCATGTTTCAGTTTCTGACATGGTTTTTTTTTATGTAGGACCAATTGTATCCAATAAATATGTATCTGTGCATGTTTGTTAATTGTCTAAAACCTTTACTAGTCTCACATTTTGATTCAGTGGCTCTCACTGCATCTCAGTGTCTTGCATCCTTAGTTTTCTGTGCTACTGGACATGTCTGCTAGTCATCAATTATTGCAAGCAGTTCAATATAAAATGTAATATTGGTGCATGTGACCCACCTCAGTACATGACCATTATAAAAACAACATACAAATCCCTCTACAGTGCATTAGAAGTGGAGCTGAAACTGCACAATTCTGTTCTGCATTTTGATGCATCTTTGAGTCGATACATTTCCACACTTCTAATGTCTGTGTGTTTCTGTCTCCAGCTATTGTACAGGGTGACTCACTAGAGGAGATTTACAACAAAATCAAGCTAATCATTGAGGAGCAGTCTGGTCCTTACATCTGGATCCCCTCCTCAGAGAAGCTCTGAGCTCCCTGCCGTACCCTCTGCATCGGTGCAGAGCTCCCCTCCTGCCTCCCAGAGACCCCACCCAAGCCCAAATAGCCCCCCCTCCTCACCTCCTTTTTGCAGATATGTTTCATATCAAGTTTTAGTGTCATCATTATGTTACTCTCTAAATGAAAAGAAGTCTTATCACCATTACTGTGACTGTGCACACCCCTGCATGAGTTTCTCAACAAATCCATTCAAGACTGGAAATGCCATTCCAAAGGAATTTGTCAATGAAAACAAAAGGGAAAGGGAATAAATCCTTTTGTGAACTGGGACTGATTGAAGATCAGAATGCTTTACAGAAATTGTGAAAGGGGACTCGGGATTCAAAAGAAGTTGCAGGGGAACAGAGACAAATCATACCAAGTTGGAACACTTTGTAAATGTTCATCGAATCACATTTAAAAAGACACGAAAGACAAGAAATGAAGACAAATTAAGGCGCTTTTTTTTTCTAAAAGACTGGTTAAAATCGAGCCCTGCTGATGGTACTGTTCAAGGAGTCATCTCTTTGTTTATAATGACTGCGGAAATTAGTGGAGGAGCCTACAAACTGGTGATCTATTTATCACAAACCAGCTTGCTGTTTGGTCGTCTGCCAGTTGTCTGTGCTGCAGCCGATAAAGACATCTTGGGAGGCAGATCAAGAGGAAGAACGCGTTGTTAATCTACATTTATATTATGAAATCACAAGATAAATGATAAAATCCTACTGAGATTTTACTACATATTAAAAACTACACATTTTACACTTCACTAGAGTTGTCAATTTGGAGGGCTGTTAGATTTGATTTAGTTTTTTTTGTTTTATTTTTTTTGTTTTTTTTTCTTTGTGGGATTTTTTGCTTGTGGTTTTTGGCTGCTCTGTGTAAAGGATGGGGGTAGAGAAGTGTAACTGGGCTCTCTGCAAAACACCAAACTGCCTTACATCAAATACAAATTCTGTTTTGTGACTACCTGTTGTCTGTGAAGGAGGCTGCACAATTGACAAGGAGCCGAGAGGCAACACTCTCATTTGTCCTTAGCTTTTTGTGTCCTCCAACTGCCAGGAGGAGGCCTGACTTGAGTGCAATAGATAAAGAAAAGTCTCACCTCTGTGGGCGCCTTTCCTCCCCCCACCCTTTTCCTGTGTAATTAAAGAAGAATTTGGCCATTGGATTACAATTTGGACAGCCAGAGCCTCCTATCTCATGTTGAGCAGCAGAACACCCTATTACACTCTCTGCCTTCCAAGAGATTCTCTTCTGATTGAATGGTCACATGGTACTGTCCTGTCTGCCACCATGACGGTGGCTTTAAAACGGGTAGAACAAGACAATAATTGTATTGGATGTCCTAACAATTAAAGAGTCGGTATAACCTGTTTTGAATTGTCCCCTGTCCCCCTACCAAAAAAACACTAAAGTTGGGTTTGATTAAACCAACATGCTTTGTCTATCTATAAACCTATGAATTCTTAATGAATCTGTTGTTGGCAGGTGTTGAACCACTGTGTTGAGCTCTTAGTGTGTCTGGGGTGAGCTAGACCAGCTCAGGAATCTTAACGTACAGATACCATGTCCCCTGCGACTTAAGGGCCATGTTTGGGGGATGACACAGTGTTCCTAGTTATCCAGTGTGAATGAACAAGCACTTGAGGTACTGCCGCTTAGAAGCATTTTCAGCTCAACAGTGTTATAAGGTTGTATTATGTCTTCTTTTCCGTCAGGCGGGGAGCTTTCAAGGCCATCAGTGTGGTAACACTTGAGCTGGCTGTATGGCATCACCAGGATTGAAATGACCTTCTCCATCCTCCCATGCAGATCATGGCACTATATGTTAATGTATGCATGTGAGAAGGCACATCTGAGCCATTGAAGAAGGAACATTGGCCCCTGATCCTGTGAACGTTATTGCTTTCCTCCTCAGCTTTATGAAGAGTGCAAAGGGATTTTTTTTTTTCTCCTCAGAGAGCCAGACCCAACAGGAAGTGGTAACCCTAGACCTAGACCTCTGGGTCCCCTGCTCTCTCCCACCCACAGAGCACCTGTACCTGCAGGCATTTTCTGAACAGGTGTGCCCACCTGCCAGGCACCACACTGCTAAACCAGCTGTCATTACCTGTGTCAAAACCAGAGTTCAGGGAATAACCGAAGGGAACAGAGCCATTTATAAACTGCTTGCAGACTGTTTCAAAGGGTGTGGTAGCTGTACAATGTAAATAAGCCCCCAGCAGATCCCCATCACCTGTGCTTCATGCATGTGTGAATCAAACTGGGACAAACATGTTTTATAGACCACAAATGTCAGGTAAGTAAAGTTTGAGCTACTCTTGAGATATAATTTCCATACAAATGTGCTGTATTGTTGGTATTTCTCTTCAGATGCCTATTGGAACACTTAACTAGTCAGTTGGGAATTCACTTCCCTCAAGTAGGGCCTGTCTACATGTGATTTCTTGTGGAACGTGTCTGGGTGTATAGATTAAAAAAAAATATATTGTAAAATAATTAAAAAGAGAAACAGGCAGAAACCTACACATTATCACAGAAACCAGGAGCATTGATCAATACATCATTTAGAAGTTTAGAATCGGTCCTCTCTGGTGTTTAGTTGAAATACAGCTGACTGTTAACAATGTGTGCGGTATTTATACCTCAGTCAGCCATGTCAAAGCCCAAAGAACTTGATTTCATTTTACTCTTTCCATTGAGGTTGTGGTATATAACAAGATGGAACCTGAATGCCTCTGTGTGTGTATAATTGATGAGGGTCTTTGTTCTGAGAGAAATGATGACATATATGCTTTTATTTTTTGGGTGGGGGGGGTTAGGGTTCTTGTTTGTACTTTTGGGTGATGATGTTTATGTTATAGCACACATGTGCAGTAAGTGCTTGCAAACATGAACCCTTTGATTGTACAGTAGTTTCCTTCCTGTCACTGCAGGTGGTACAGCCTATCAGGACACTTGGCCTCATGGTCTTCCCTGTCCTAGTCATGAGGGAACACAGTCCTGCAACTTTTGTTTGGGTTTTATTTTGGGACTTGACAAGAGTTTATTTGTTTGAAAATAAAATATGTGACTCAGTTATGACCTTGATGTGCTTGTTATTCCACGTGAACCAGCTCAGACTGTGGAAATTATCAAATGTATACAGATTAAATTCAAATATTTATTCAACTTGAACGTCTTACCTGAACATAAATAACATCTACATTTAGCAACAAAAGAGAACCGAGTCTAAGTTCAATCGGTTAAATGGAAGATCAACGCTGAGCTGAACTGGTTTGGTTAATGTATGGTAATGATCTTGGCTTTGTCCAGTCTGTCTAGGATTTCGCTGTAGAGACCGGACATCTGTTAAGACAAAACCAAAGATCTAGCTTTAGAAAAATATCTGACCACAGATGCTTACAGTGATGGCTGTTGACTGTATTTAAGCATAAGGTCTGTGATATTCATAGGCTACAGCCCTCTGTCACATTCTCCTAACTAGCAGGATGATTCAGGTTCTGCTGTCATGCTCCAGTGCCACAAACACCCCTCTGTTTGATCCCTCCCCTTCACCTGCCCAGCGGCTCAGAAACAGCTCATTCCTCTGTACCTGTGTCTCGTAGCTCTCACGCAGGGAACCCAGGTGGCGGATGAAGCTCATGGCTAGGCCGCACCACCTCTCAGCCTCGGGGTACTGAGCTAGGCTGTACATCAGTATCCCTGTGTTCCACGCTCGAGTCAGCAGCCACAGGGTCTCCATCTCTGGGAAGTCATCCGGCTGCATACAAGAGCAGGAAGATGGTCAAAAGAGATTTAATAGATGCAACTTGTGAGTCTACATTGAGCCAAGTGTAAGGAAGGAAATTTTTGTGGGTTAAGTCTGTAGCTAACAAATTAACTTTCATCCAATCCTGTTCTTCATGTTGCCTTTACTAATGCTTTGCAGTTGTAAAAACTGGAGCTCTAAGATCTATCGTTTTTCAGATTGATAATTTTTCACAACACTTTAATCTCAGGCTGTCACTTTGATCCAAAGAATTCTACAGCTTTCAAGTAATAACTCATTCTGAAAGGGGAAATATGCACTGCCTCTAAAGCAGGGTAATGTCTCAATAATTTGATGCCTCTTTCAGAGCTGAAGCTCACCGGCAGTGTGATGACTTGTACAGCACATTAACATTCAAATTGGCAGGAAGGGGGTGGTGAATGGAAGCATCTGCTAATTGAAGTGGGGTTGAAAGCCCATTGATAAAAAGAGCCTTCTAGAACAGCAGGCAGGCATGGAGTGGAAGAGAGGGGGTTAATTATACAGCAAGCAGCAGTTCTGGTAGAGGGAACAGGAGGTGGGAGCCAAGGGATGGCAGTGTGTGATTGGTGCTGACTCACTGCGGCTGTGATGATGGACAGAGCTTCCTCATAGTAGTCCCACACCTCCTCAAGCACATGGGCCTCCACTTCAGAGACACCGTTTGGGAGGGACAGCTTTATCAGGCTGTGAACACACTTGCTGAGGAGAGACAAAAAAAAAACAGTTGCACAATAAACCTTTCAGTCTAATAACAACCCACTGGGACTGGATCATGAATGAACTGTCATGGGTATTTTCATGCAGAGAAGTGACGCTATACCTGCAGCGGGACAGGTCAGTCTGTGGCTGTTTCTTGTGCAGAGAGAGAGCAACCCTCAAGGCCTTCTTACACAGCAAAGGGAAGTGGGCTGGAGACTCCATGGCTAAGGCTGCATGTGAAAAATCCAACATACTGCTCACACTGAAATGCTTCTGTTTTTTTTTGTGGAATATCAGTGTAAAAGATAGAAGTGACTAAAAAAAAGAGCATTTTGTAAATTTACCAGCGATTGTTTCTAGCACTTTGGTTTCAACATTTTCTAGCTCCAAGATAGATTCCAGGACTGTTTCAACCTTGGGGTCATTGAGCTTAGCACGAGCCTCGAATTCATACAACAGAAGCAATGTATCTGTTGGGTCCAATGGGGAGGTTCCTATGGATTTATGTTTACAAAAGACATTTAACTGCAATAAATCCATCTCAGTCTTCCTAAAATTGTATGCAGCTCTGTAAAGATTTTTGCATCATCTGTAGCTGTTCCTTCATTTTGCTGTTGGAAAACAAGAGTTACCAGATGCTTTCAGAGTTTTCCAGACCTCCCAGCAGATCTGAATGTGCTCCAGGGCCTGAGTGAGCTCTTCTGTCTGTGAACCAAAGGGACAGCAGTAAGCCTTCTGGACTCATCATTGCCATCTAGTGTTCATATCCTTTTCAATTGCAAAAGGATAAGAATTTAACACCTACGCCAGCACCAATAATGTGGTTAGTCACCTCTCCTCTCCACTGGTCGTGGTAAATTTCCATCCATGTGTATGCAAGTGTGTGAAAATAATGGGCAGGGGGAGTGGGTGGCACACCTGGGTAAGGGGAGGAGATCTCCTGCAGAGCTCCAAAGAGGCAGCAACAGCCATTAGCAAACATGTTTTCTGGCCCATGAGGAGAGTGCGATCAGGAGGGCACAGCTGGGCAAGCTAAGGGTTCATGCACAAACATGTGACATTAGGTTATAAGTAATGCACATTAGTGTACTAGTTAAATCCAGTACACTAGATTTTGATATCCTGAGGGTAGGAAATCTGCACTAAAGAAAAAAAGCAGAAGCCTCTGAATGTCTGTTGTTTGGAGTGAAAGATAGACCACTGAACATTCCCTTTGAGTCTTCCTCTTTAGACCCTTTTGAGAATATTCAGTATATGCTCATTGGTCTTAAACATCTGCTTAACATTATCAAAGCTTAAAAGCAAAAGTTAAAAAAAAAAAGTATACTAATCAATATGCATCCCATGCATTAAGAGAAATCATAGTTTAAAACCCTTTCTATTCATACACATAAAGGTCAAAAGTCAAAGTACATATCATACTGGAAGCATTTTGCATCACCACAATAGTGGTATGTTCGTACTTATAAAGTAATGTTTAGATTGTTTAGGTTGGGTGTCCCTGTTTGGGTTTCATTGATCCACACCCACCAATTGTAGATATTGATTAATTCACCTAACTAAGCTAATAAGGACACTTGCCTGGTATGATAGCACAAAGAAATCCCTCATCCTGTCAGGACTGCTCTCACACTGCAAGGCTGAGTTCCAAGCTGTTATGGGGATATATACAAATACATACTTGTCCACACAAACGGCAAACCAAAATTGATGCTGCAAAATTTTAGGAGCTAGTATAGCATTTCAGACTTAAGTGACAAGGAGAGAATGTGAGAGCACTCATACCAATCTTCCTGAACCAGTTAGCTTCCTCTGATAGTTGATCAACAGTCATGCAAGAATGATGTGAAATTTTCTGCAGAGCTGCACGGCAAATAAAACATTTACGCCTGGTTATGATGCACAGCAGATAGTAGTTGGACCTTCCTATATCAAATACTTTGGTGTACTCACCCATTTTTAAATAAGGAAGAAGAACATCCAGATTCACAGTTCTACAAAAGTAACATAGAGTGGTATATGTATGAAAACAACATTAAAAGGAGCATCAGTAATAGCCTGTATTATACACAAATATTAAACATTCCTCCTTCCCTTCCCTTCCCTTCCCTTCACCTGATCTCATCACTCGATTTTTCTATTGTGGAGAGCACAAGTCGAATCAAACACCTATAAAAAGATGAATGGAGAAACTGGTGTTGACCTCCTTTCTTTCACCTACTAACTGTATTATACAGAGACACACTTTCAGTGGAGAAGTAGGGGAATATAGGTCAGTGGATCATAGAGGTGTTTGGAAAACTAACAGAGTCGCTATGATTTCTCAGCATATTATCCATTCCTTCCTAATGCTGTAACTAAGTATAAAATACACAGTCTCAAAACTTGAAAACCCAGTTATTTGAAATAGATATAATTATATGCAAATTAAGCACAATATATATCTATCTATGTGTGTGTGTCTGTGTAATATGTTACGTAAAAGTGATGAGTCAACATCATAGTTTTCAACTAAAGATGACTGTATAGTAATTCTAGCAATTAAATATAGCTAAAATTAAATATTTGTTAATCCAGGATTGTCATATCATTAAAATTATGACTGAAAAATACAATGAAGAAAGAAAAGTCAGTGTATCATAATCTCAAATATATGCATTTTGTCATCTTCCAAGTCCTTTAATACTTGTCAGAGTAAAAAAAAATCATAAATTGATGTATGTATGTATGTATCAATGTATGATTTACACGATAAAAGACAAACAGTTAATTTTCACATGAAATTTATCACTTGTATATCCTTATTCTCTAACCTGAGAGCAGTGAGAACTTGAGCCTCATCTTTGGAGTTTTCGCACAAACTCTCCAGTGCCTTCATTGCGATGTCTTGCTGTTCATTCTGTCAAAGGGGAACAAGCATCCTCATCACCGTTGATACGGCCACCCACATCATACCCATCACAATCATGTACAAAAATAGATTTCCCACACATTCTCTTTTCATAAAAGCTTTTTTTTCTAGATCTCATCAGCCCCATAATGTGTGCTGATTAACTGGTTGCTCACCAGTATATTTATTTATAATAGCACAAAATTGTATAGTGGATCTTTTTTTTTTTTTTTTTTTTTTTTTTTACAGTTTTGGATCATTTCCTATTAGTAACTTGACTAAACAGTATGGATAAAGATCTCTTATTGGCATCCCACTTACCAAAATATCTATATCATTATAACAGGATTGTAACATCCCTGGACAGATTAAATAAAATATCTTTTTTTTTTCAGTCCTGCTCTGTGATGAGTCCTACCTCTAGAGCAACCTGAGCAGCCAGACTGAGAACACTGGAGGCAGCATTTTCAGACAAGAGCAGTTTATCCTCAGCAGCTGTAGAACTCTTAGACAAAAGTCCCATCGCATTCACTGCCTCTGCAGCTGTTACAATATACAACTTGTGGCAATCAACACACAGATGACACATTAAAGTGCATATGCAATGAAGTTGTACGTGTCCCATCAAGTGGGCTGCTAAATATGCCTTCCACCAATTTTATAGATACATACCTCTTTCCACATTGTTCTCCTGCACTGCAATCTTGTAAATAACAAACTGGGTGAAAATGCTATCTGGATCACATCTCTCTGCTTCTTTTACTGCTTCTTTAGCCTAAAGAACACATACATTTTCATTAACTGGGATAGTGTGTGCATAGTCACAATGTTTCCTGGTACTTCACCAGCCATTGTGATTGAAACAATGGACCTGATGAGATGTACCAGACAATGCAATACGATTTTCTGAGTTGCTGTTGTGACTCCAGTTATCTTACCTTTTCCAGCTGCTTTAGCTGCAAGAAACAGGAAGCTCTGTTCCTCTGCAGTTTGGCCAAGTTGGGCTCGATTTGACCTGCCTTGAAGAAACTCAGGGAGTAGTTATACCACTGCAGTGATTCTGGATAGTTCTTAGCCTGGACGGGAAGACAAAGTTATATTCTATCTATCCCAGTGTGATCTTTTCCATTTCACACATAATGAGGAAATATTCAGGGCCATGAGCAGCTAGTAACCATCCACTAAGACTAGTTCGAAGGGTAGAGCTATTTTCAAAGGCAGTGTAGAGCTTTCCTCATATGCATATTTTAAGGATCTGAACAAACAACAGCAACATACAAACTCCATAGAGAGGTAGTCCAACAACTATGAGGCAAAGAACCACAATTCTGTACATGTGCACAATATTTAAGCATAAATAGTAAAACAGATGTATTTGTGATACCTCAAAGTGTTTGGATGCTTTATCCCACAGTAAAACATGCAGTCTGGAGAGGGCTTGTGGGGTCAGCTGTTTGCCGGCATAGTGGCCTATGTTGATGTAAACCATAAGCAGACCTAGTTATTGAATTGAACATACCTGCGTTAAACATTTACTTATGCCATGTTTTTAAGTATCTAAACCAGAGATTAGATTCTAAATAAAATACCAGTGATGATATCCTCAATCTTCTGCTTTCCCAACAGTTCCTTGCCTCTCTGCAGAAGGAGCTCAATGTGCAAAACAAGTGCAGTTCCCAAGTCAGAGGAAGACTCAAAGTGCAGACACACACGCTTCATATACTCAAATGCCAGCACTTCTCTAAGAAAGCAAACCAGATATTATTGGTATTTGAACTATTTGGGAATTTCTACATGGGAATATCTATATGAACATATGTTTGTGTGAGCATAGAGTGAGTTTCTACCTCTCTTCAGACATGAGTAATTTCACTGTGCTCAGACAGACTTCAAGGGACACATCAGATTGTAGCATTTCATTAAGTCCTGAAAATATATATTCATTAAGTCACCCAAAGATTCATGATGCTGCATTTCAAAAACTTGACTTTTATTACCAAAATTGGCAATTTTTCAGTCTTCACTCTACTTTCTAACCCCTCACCCGGTGAAGCCTCCCCCTCTACTTCCTAGGTTAATCAACTCTGCATAAATAATTCAGTGAAGTCTGTTAATAACTAACCTGCTCTGATATGATCATCTGGGGTCCCACACCTCAGGAGTATTCTGATCTTTAAGTACAGTCCAGAGACACTAATACTTTCCTGCAAATCGCACAGTGTAACTTGAAACAGTGTATATATATATATATATATATATATATATATATATATATCTCAATCTGTGT
>JAQQZY010000002.1:20835721-20849000 GCA_030068375.1 Ostorhinchus rueppellii
ACTAGATTCTAAATAAAACACTCTAAAACCACCCCTCTCAGCTAGTAACTTCCAGCAATTGTTCATCAGAAGACTTATCTGTTGCCCTCTTGGCTCGGTTGCAACATCTCCTTTACTGAAGACTTAGAAGTGAACCACTGTAAGAAAATGGTTGCAGTAGATGTGACTTTTTTTGATCAAACTGACCTCTCTTTGTGCATTTAGAGGAACCATCCTCTAATGTAGACAATAAGTCTGTTTGTCTTCTGGGTGCTTTGTTTTCTAATACAGTTTGCATGTCTAACGAGGATTATATCATGATAAATTTTGTTAAACCCACAAAGTTACTAGCCTATATTCTGTACCAACAAGCTGTAAACTATTAGTGACTGTCAGCAGACTGTCAGATAAATTTCCAATCCCTGCATTCATACACTATGGTGTTCCTTTTATAAGTGAACTGTGCAGCTAACCTAAGTCCTCTCTAGCTGTCCAAATATGGATGTTGCTTTTGAACGCATTCATGTAAAAATATACAATTATAATGTGCTACTGTGTAGGAAATTGCAGGAATTCTTGACCTGTGAGTGTGGGTGTCAGAATCTCAGAAAGCATCAGAACTCCCACGACCAAGGTGTTCATAACTCTTTCCTATGTTTTCCATGTCACTGTTTTCCAGCTACAGGACTGAAAGAGTAGTGCTTTTCACATTTCACAAACAGTGCTGTGCCTCACCCAAATGACACAACTCCAGATAACGCCCCCGAAATGGCAACTGTCCAGTCATGATGTACGTGAAAAGGTGAGGCCAGGATGTTCTTATTTACAGCAGCCTATACCTGCTACTGTGACCTACAGCGGCTAAGTAATTGTCGTGGTGATTAAAGAAAACAGTCTGCAGCACATCCACACACTGCAGGGTACTGACATACAAAAGATGATTATTTACATTGATATAAAAAGCAGTGTATCCTGTTTCTGAAGTTAAAAATAAATCCAGCTAATGTTTATTCTAACCACTCTTCACAGAGGGATTCAGTCAGATATCACAGTGATTGTTTACGTTTTATTCATCCTCTTTAGAAACGATAGCTGCATTCTACCTTTAACCTCAGGGGCTGATTTTATCAAATGGACCGTTACACACAAAAGCCACATACAAGATGTTAGGTTAATGATTCACCTCACAACCAAGCTTTTTATTGACATTTAGAATTGTGTTGCCCGACCTTAGATAATTGACATATCTTTAAGAGCATGAACTGGTAATATCCAGTTAAACAACTTACTTAAGTAAAAGTATGTTAGTTTTTATCAGGAACTTGTACTGAAAGTGTTTAAACGTACTTTTTTTTTCTTTTTCTCTGATGGTTCCTGGGATCAGTAAATTAATCTGAATTTTAGTATAGTCCTTGTGTAGTTTATTGTACATGATGTTTTTGGATTAATTTTACTGCTGTACTAATGTATATGTTAGATTTTACTGCTAGATGTTTAAAGTTGAGCTCATTTTATTTAATTTAGAATTGCCTTCATTGTGATTGCATAAGCTGTTACTGACAAACTGATGTATTTACGTATAAAAAAATGCACACATGCATCTGAAACACTCATTCAACAGTACAAAATAAATAATAAAAGGGTTTAAAATAGTGTATATGGTTTTCAATACACGGAAAGACTTTGAAATATGGCTTTCTGATAAGTGCCTGTGGCTGTCAGGCAAATGTAACGGAGTAACAAGTACAATAATTTCCTGAGATGTAATGGAATATAGCACTGCATTAATTGGATATGCTGAACTTAGTGTGAGACTGTGTTGGAATTAGTTTCTTTTAGGTGTTTGTAAGAGTTTTCAATTGAAAAAATGCACATTTAATGTTGTTGCATAGTTTTCATAGATAGATAGAGAGGGAGAGAGAAGAGAGAGAGAGAGATCATAAGGTGCAAAGTTAACTGTAATGTTCAGTGTGATGAAGGTGTAAAATGTAAAATGACATTGGCTTTAATCATCAGACAGAGGTGAACTATTGTACAGTGCAAAAAGATACATGTTCGATTTAAATATTCTTTATTTGCCACAATGATCTTCAGCAGCGTAAAGAAATGAGTTTCTTCCCCCCCAAAAAGTGACGTTGCGTCCTTCCTCTGTGTCTCCATAAAACGTGCCTGACGCATGGACCATAGTGTTCACAGAGCCGAGAGGGAGGAGGATTTGTCCAAGGCGCGCATGAGAGATATTCATCTAGCCTTTTTTGGGGGGGGACTTATTAGACAGAAATCCCAGTTACCACTCAGTCAACTTCTATCGTTGTCTCTCCGCTCAGTTTGATTCATCCAACACCTGCCCCGGGATCAGATCGGGTCAGCCGTCTCCTCAGTGCGGGTCGGAGCCGGACCAGAGCTGCGCAGGAGAGCTCCCCTGCGGAACGCGTCATGGGATACGGGAGAACCAGCGCCGTTTGTTGTATGTGCACCTGAGGATCGTGGATTTACGCTAGTTTCGGGAGCAAAATAAGACTTAAAAGCTGTAGTTTGTAGAGGAAACTTTTACCACACGGAGTTCCAGGCTTCTGCCTTTGGACTGTTACTTTATTTCTCACACACGGTTTGGATTTGAGTTTGGATCTGGCAGAATGGTCCCATCCCACAGCTTCACTCTGGCCTTTGTCCTCTTTTGCTGTTCATCACTCGCAAATGGTGAGAAGTCATTCATGCTTAAAGATCCGTTTTTACGCCCAGTGTATTTTTATGCATGATGCCGCAGATCTCGGACTTGAAACCGCTTCACTGTTAGATTTGTTTAATACATGCTTGAAGTGTTTTAGCTACTTTTCAGGAAAAATAACAAGTCGTTATTAGGATCTTAAAGCCCAGAGCAAAGCTTTTGAAATTTATTTTATTTGAATATGTTATAATCTTGTTTTGTTTGACATGGTTTCATTTAGTTGTTGGTAGATGTTGACAGAGTCTGTGTGGAGCCTTTACTTTTGGATTTTTTGTTAACTCTGAAAATTATTTAGTTATGTCAGGAGTATATAGTATACAGTTAATGTTATAGGAAGATAGTGCCAGCAAATTCAGATTATCAGCTGTAGTTCTCATAAGTTCCGCTAGAGGTAGTCTTGTCCTGTTCTCAGTGAGTTATGAAGTTAATGAATTGCATTGACTGTGACAGGTTATTGTTAAGAAATATGCAGAGTTTATATTTCAGCAGGTTATAAGAGTGATCTTATTTATTAAATATAGATATGGGATGATTTTAGATTTATATCTGAAGCATGTTTTTCCAAGTCAGCCTTTCATTATATTTTATGAAAATGTTTATTCCAGCAATTGTTATCAGTGGGTGAAGAGGATAAACATCTTGGAAGGAGAATGCATGTTGCTTGTGACAGTACAGTCAAGTTCATTGTCTCAGTGTCGCTCCAGCATAAGCTAGATAGACTATAAAAAAGGTGGATGTTTCTCCACCTTGTGCCAGGTCTGCTGTGTCGTAGATATTCAGAAAGGCTTCCTCACCATTTCCAAATAAACAGCCCATCCAAACAAAGGAAATACTGTTCACATCCACCCCTCCTCCCCATATCACACACACACACTTGTACACACTTTCAGTCTATATAGCTTTGTCTACAATGTTTTTAAGTAGATTTCCTTCACTGTCCACACACAAAGCGTGGGAAAGACACAAGAAGGAAGCGGATGTAGGGGCAAGAGGCGGCCTGGAATTGTTCTGGCCAGTAAAGGTCACGGAAATGTGACACGCTACCTGAGCAAAGATTTCTTCCAGAGGCTTCTTGTTCTTATGTTGAACTGTGTCAGCCTCCTTCGGTAAGACAATGGCAGGGAACGGAGGCCATTGTTTCTCCATAAGTAGTACTGACTGGTAGAGACATTAGTAAAGGATGCAGATTCAAGTTATTTCAACAGTATCCCTGTACAGGTGTGCATGTTTATCCTGGTATCATAATAAATTGACTTTAAGTTCCAAAATGTAAGATCTAGGTTGCATCATGTCAGTGGGGTGCTCTAAAATGAAATGAGAGGTATAAACCTGAATTGCCTAAAACTAACTGATGTCCCCAAGAATGTGTAGAATGTAAATACCGCATCTATTATGGTCTGAGTCTTAGACTTAGTCACCCAGACAGATCTCTACTACGCTTTTTAATTGGAGGAAAATGATTTAATTTCCCTAGATGCCATGCTATGTGGAATGTTTACTTAAGTAATATAGTAGTTTTTGTTATACTAATCTTTGCACAAGTGCATTTGTCCCTGAATAGCAAACACACAGACAAAAGAAAGGAATTCAATGCATCTATAAACGTGGATGGGATTGATGAGGTTTAACTGTGATTTAAGTAAGAAATTACTTTGCTAATAGGTTAATCGGTTAATCTAAATTGCCCATAGGTGTGAATGTCAGAGTGATTGTTCTTCTCTATATGTCAGCCCTGCGATGAACTGGCGACTTGTCCAGGGTGTACCCCGCCTTCCCCCTTAAGTAGCTGGGATAGGCTCCATGCGACCCCCGTGACCCTAGTGAGGATAAAACGGGTATAGAAAATGAATGAATGAATATATTTGAAGGTGGAAGCTGTCCTGTTATGTGTCATCATAGAAAGGATTTTTTTCTTTGCATCTTTTTACATTGTGATGGGTTCTGCGCAGTGGTCTGTTTCTACCGTCTGGAGACTCAGGTGCTTTGAAGCCATCTTTCTAGGACAGCAATTGGATGTTGTGTCCAATTTGTTTTGGAGTCATTTTGTCATTCCTACACGGACATTTGAGATGGAGCGGAAAATGGGAGCGATGGGAGGTCAGCCCAGTGCATTAGAGGCTCATTGCTCACTGGCAGTGTGTGTGAACTCATGCTTGTGTTCTTTTGCAGACAAAAAACATATACATGCCCATACCTACCTGGATTGCGGGAATCATGGAAAATCATCTCATATTGGGATAGTTAACTGTACAAATTGCTTTGTGTGGCTGTTCATCCAGGATGAGTGCTGCATCTGGCCTATATGTCTCGTCTAGACATATCCACCCTGAGCCAGCAATAAATTTTCTTTGAATCCTGCATGAGATTTCAATTTCAAGGAGCTTCCCTCTGCTTACTAGTCTTAATGATATGTTATGGAGCAGGAATTTACTGGGTTTACAGTTCAGGAATTTCAAGCAGGAGATTCCTGTTGTTGGTTGAACTTAACTTTACATAACCTAGTTGGCCACCCATCATGGCCAGATGTTCCTCTATTTAATTTTTTTTTTTTTTTTTCTTTTTTTTATGAGGACTCTTGGGCATTTTGCCTCCACAATGCCAAGGCTCATATACAACTAATAAAAAAAGCACTTTCCCTAACTGTTGTCTTAACCTTGTAGTTGCTAAAATGGAGTGGTTTCAGATGGAGGCTGTGTCAAATAATATGTCAGAGTGTGAACTGCAGTTACAGCTCCACTACCACCAGCTACAACAAGAAAAAACATTGGGGTCAGAAATGAATGGCTTTTTACTTGATAAAAAAAAAAAACTAAAAACTAAACAAATGTAAAAGTAAGTAAATCCCTCTAACTGAACATTAAAATACATTTAAAGTGCTTTATGAGTAAAGTTGGATTGAATTGGATTCTATTTAGTAAATCTAGAACTGAACATCATATTAATTACAAAATCCTTGGCCATTCTATGCATGATTTGTATGTTTTGAGAAGCCTAATATTCAACAGTCAACTACCAATACTGAAAGTTCTACTGATAATAATTTGGAAAATGTTCTTTCTGTATTTATTAACATACAGACCAAATTAATTGCATGTTAGCAGTACAGTAGAACAGGAAACTCACTTTGGGTGGTTGCCGCTATTAGGAGACTGGCCACTAGTCCTGATTTCTGTCACTGTGGTGACATTTTAGTGAGTGACTCACCTCTAATGACCCTGCTTTCTTTTGTTAAACAGTTACTCACTCAACACCCTTTCTATTCCTTTTATGTTCTCAGAACTACATGGAATAAAATGGCAAAGCCAAACAAGGGAGTTATCATAGTGTATTGTTGTTTTTGCCTTGAAAACACCAAAAAAAGATGTTCTCCCCTTGACACTCAAGACGGTTGCGTTGTTTCATGACGGACCAGGAAATATGCACTAAGAAGTGTACACTCTGTAAAAGAGAAGGGAATTCCGCACATTATTCCCTGCACTTGAGGGTTGGGACTTGGGGTTTCCCGTTTAATTCAGTGACAGTACAGTCATCTATATACGGTAATAGTGGGTTTTATTACTCAATGTCAGCTACAAAGGACTGGCAGCATGCTGAAACAGCATCGAGTATGCTGAATATGCCAGTGTAAAATGTTCTCTTTGATTTTTCTCCGTTGTTCTTTTTTCCCATTATTAGCCACTTCTCTGTTATAGTTTATGTCCCCAACTTTGATACAGCTGTTTTTCGTAGATTATAAAAAGCACTAAGTTTAAATAATTACAGAAGTTCATCTGTTTTGTTTTTGTTTTTTTGTTTGTTTTTTTTTCAGTTCTTTACAGAAGTGTAGGTCAGTATATACTATCATTAGTATTTGGTAGAGGTGGGTAATCCCAGGTTCATCAAGTCAAAATCCTGCCCTGTATTTGTTCCAACCATTCACTGAGCCAGCCCATTTTGCCCAGCCCAACTGCTCATCCAGGTAGATGGATAATTAGTGGAACCACCTGTGTTCAGTGAACAGGTAGAACCAATAAAGGGCAGGATTATGACTTGATGAACCTGGGTTACCCACTTCTGCTATTTGGTAAACCAATATACATACCAGTGTATCAGTGAGGCTGAAGGTTAGCCATTTCATCAGTGTTACTGAAAACTCATTTAGTCTTCAGCTTGGATAAAGTGAAAACTATTTTCAGTTATTGTTTGGCTGTACTTTCAGACTAAATATGTAAATAATGTTTTCTGGACCACAAACACGAGGAATAAACCAGAATGGATTGTGAAGTCTGTATTTTTAGCCTGGAAGTGAATCTACCACAGATGTTTTCCAAGAACCCAGTCCTGTACCGTTTCCCACTGTTAATGCCAAGTGAGGACAAGTACATATAATCTAAGTCTGATCTAATCTTAGTTCAGATTGCTCAGAGTCAGTGATCAGTTTAAGTCTGTGTGAATGGCTCAAGACCCTATCATCACTTGACTGATGATCATGACCGCCCCAAACTCTGTTTGTTTCATGCCTGTCCTCTTCTTAATGGCTTTTAATGAGAACCAGCTTTGGGGGTCTTTGAACCAACACAATAAGCACAATTTCTGGCATTTTTCAGACGATCTGCTGGAGGAATGCAGCACACAGCTGTTACTCGGGGTTAGGGGTGTCGGGACGCTTGCTGAGGTCAGCACTGGGCAAGCACTGAGGCAGGTGGGAGTTTTGAGGGTGTGGGTGTAGAGAGACAAGGATGTTTTTTTCTGTTTTAGCGAGCGGCTGGGGGCCCCTGCTGATTTATCCATCTGTAGTGTGTTACTGAGTTAAAAACGGGGATAAATCAAGTTTTAAGAAATGAGGTGCCTGCCCAAACAGTTCCAGGTCAGGAGGATGGTCTCATTTATTGTTACTGATATTACTATGAGTTCAGTTATCTACATTCCAAATCATGCTTGTGCTGCTTTGTACCAAATAAATAAAGTTGAACATTAGTTGAAAATCTTAGGCCCATGACATGTTGTACTTTTATTGCAGTTTGTATTTAGCAGGTCACATTATGTTTGAATCAGTTTTCTCATTTCCAGCAATTCAGTAACATCACATTTGTGCCAACTTGTAGATCTGGTGCACATTTGATGATTATATTTTTAAAGCAGACTTCTGTGACAGCTAAGTCACTTTAAGTCAGCAACTAATTATGAATATGTTGCTTGCAAAGTTTAGATCTTGTGGTTGTTTATTAATGTTACAAACCCTGGTTCTTTATTATCTAATAGTCTGCTGAAAGCATATGGTATTACAACATGAAAGAGCCTGAGCCACATCCCTTCCCCTCTGTATAACCTTGGACAATATAACAATGATGTTATAATACTTTCTGAGGAAGTCGATATTGAGTGCTACTGCCAACACTGGCACCATCAGCTCATTCTTAACACAGCAGCTGTTCCAAATAATAGACAAAAAGCAGGCAAATGTGTGTGTGACTGTATGTGTTTATGAATTTGTGTATTTTATGTGTGCATATTCATATGTGTTTACTATACATCCACCTTTGTGAATATGCTGAAATCAGTTTGGGTTTTAAGAGGTCCTGACCTGCAAAGTTTGAGTCTCAGTTTAGGACTGACTTTGAAACAGCTTTGGAAGACAGAGGTTTTGATTTAGCTTTAATGTTCGAATTAGCTTTAGGTTGCAATCAGGGTTAGGGTTAAATATATAGTTGCATTATGCAAATCTCTTCACAAAGACAGATGTCCAGATCGATAACTATGTATGTGTGCAGGTGCATCTGTGTACATGTGTGCACAGGTGTCCATCAACTCCATCATACAGCAGCTCATTAACGCAGTGCAGTCATAAGCTATTGTCTTATGCTACAAATAAAGGTTTCCCTAAACACCGTCATATTTTGAGGGTCAGCTTAATAAACATATTTTCTGTCCACAATGACAGACTGTTCATAGACTCAGTGAAAACAAGGAAACCATATATTGGACTCTGCTACCTCCTGGGAAGCAGGGAGAAACAGAGTTTTTCCTGTGATGATTGCTGTAAATGGGAACTTAAAATTGTAACTGATACAGCTAAACTGCAGCATGCTTTGAAAAATCTCAAATTTACCATAATAATGTAAAAGTACATGGAGTATTAAAAGCCACTTTTAAAGAATATCTTTCAAAAAGTGTCTGAGCGGTTGTAGATATCTATGTGATAGGGGTCTGATTCTGACTGGTCTGACCTGTCTTGAAAAATGGTACAGCTGCTCCTCATATTGCTGATCCCTTCTTTCTATTCCATCTTTACGGTTTCTTTCTTTCTCACACATGTCTGCCATGCCTGCCAACAACCTGCCCCCCCAGCACCGGAAACACCCCCAGTGCTCTCACAGCAGACAATCACTTGCATAAGAGACAGGAGCAGATCAGCACAAAGTGAACCCACATGGACACTGTTGAAGTGATTCATGGGAAATTTCCAGCAGTGTTCCATTCTGTTGTTTAGACTCATAGTACCCAATGAACACCACTAAAGCAGTGCTATAAATCTTGATGTGTGTATGTTTGTGTGTATGTTCAACAGGACGTGCAGAGGTGGGACACTTGACAAAAATGCTGCCCTATGAAACTCCCCTTGTCCTTCGAAAAGGGGATACAGTAACTCTCCTGTGTAGGTATGTAACAAACCTATTTGTATTGATGGAAAGTTGAAAAAAAAGCAACTTCTGGTCTAATATATGGTAAATGCTTAAATGTTCCAGATCATCCAGTAACAGAATTTTGCACCAAAGGCCATTTTAACACATTGTCACCAACAGTATATGTGTTGCATGTTGCTGTGAGGTCGTATGAAAATTTTAAAAAGTGAAAGAATTTTTGGAAAAAGCTCAAAATTTTATTTACACCTGACCTCAGCAAGAGCCCTTTTTATTTTCTGTGGTTTATGAAAACAGTTAGCATTATGTTAAATGGATAGTCTAATAAAACCACTCTGCTGAATCCCACAGATTTTGTCGAGCACCAGCTTTAACTGTGAAAATCTGCAAAGACTTGGTAGGATCAGTTTTTGTAGACATTTATGATCTCCAAATTTTTCTTATCATTCCCTTGTCCATTATCAGAGTTTCATGAGCAGGAAAGGGATTTTGCTTGGCTTTCTGAACTGTCACTGCACACATGAGCGGGTCTTATGGAGGCATTGCTGACTTCAAAGAGGCTTGAACCATCCTTAACAGGAACAAGTGGTGGTGGTCCACACTTATCAGTCTGTTGCAGTTTCCTTTTGGGGATAGTGGGACATTTGTAAGGAATTTAGAGAATCCTGCATAATTTTGTAGGTCTGCTAGGAATGTAAAGAACCCCGTGTCTATTAACGTTTCCCTACAAGGCCATATGCTAAGATGTCTGTCCTTTTTTTTTGTCACTGGATGAGAGCTGAAGGTGCTTGACCCAAAATTCTGCAGGCAAAGAGTGGTATGCAAGACATGTTCGATGTTCCTCTGGGATCTCTTTAATGAGAGTTTTAAAATGGATGTTGCGTGGAAAGAATGTGTTAGCAGTGCAGATCATTTGAGACTAACAGTGTTCCCATGTGAAACTTCAAGTTATCGGATGACTCAAGGTTCACTCAAAATAAACTTTAAATGAACATCAAGCCCCAAAAGATCACTGCCAGATGTGACACTTGTTCCGAAAATAGATGTAAGTTGTTTGATTTATTGGGCAGGTCAAAAGTAATGTAATCTCAATTTGTCAAATATATATTATTTACAAAACAGTATGAAATTTAAAGGTATGACTGCACTGACTTAAGAGATGTTGTCTACTGCTTTGGTCTACTGCTTTAGCTCATACTGTCCATCTGTATGTTTTCTGCCAGAAGTCACGGTCATCTGTACTGGAAACTTGGAAATCCACAGCGCAGGCTTTCATCAGAGGGGGTGAGGGTGGAGCAATGTGACCCCACTCATCACTCACGCTCACACTCTTACTGCAGTAAACTGACAGTCACCCACCTAACTGCCAATGACACTGGGCTGTACAGCTGTGAATACAAAGACAGAACAAACCACATCACATCAGTATATGTCTTTGTTGAAGGTAAGACGCACAAAGGGGTCTTCACATTGGAAAACACTGGTGAACTGTCCACAGTCAATAACCCACTAAAATAACCCACTTCTTAACTTTAATCTAACAGATTTTAGAAATGTTTTTATATTGTTGGTTTTAGATTGTGTGTGTTGTTTTTATATTATTTGTTAGTTATTGTGAAATGCACTTTGAGGATTGCACTTTCAATTTCGTTGTTCTGTATGGGACGATGACAATAAAAGACATTCCATTCCATTCCATAAAAGTAGAACAGCAATTTTTATTTACCTCCCTCCAAAGTAATTTTACTGCATGAGAAAAAAAGGGCATTATGCTGTTTAGAAAAACTAAAACCAGTCAATAAACTGTAACACTGAGAAGAGGTCTTTCTTTTCAAGCCGATTTGTTTTTCTTCGTACCATTTAGCTGTGTTTGGTTTAGTGAAGGCAACAGAAATCTGCTGATAAAAAGGGACGTTTCCACAGTGTGATTGTCATCTGCTGACGCCAGTGGAGAGTCTGATGCTGGCCTGAGCCCACACTTACTGTCGTGTGGTTGGTAATGGACATAATACATAATGCGCTGTCAGTGAGTAATGTGATGTTTCCTGTAAGGTGCAAGTAATAGTGGGGAAGGAAATTTTAAGAAGAAAACTGAATTTTGGAACTCTATGCTCTGTTTACTCACAGTTATTCTTACATGCAAAAAGCTTACAGTCTGAGGTAACACAAATCTCAGAAACAGAGAGGAAGTAGGTGCTTTGGTACTCTGGTTTCTTCTGAACATGGAAGGGAGAACTTGATTGCACGGGAAGCCCTTGTCATTGACTGTGATTTCCTGCTCTAGCTACTGTTTTCCTTAGCCTACCCTGAAATGTCACTTTGCACCAGCAACAGTTACAGTATTATTCAAAAGGAGAACATATTAAGGAAAACAAATGTGAGTATCAGGTCCTTGATGTCTACTGCTTCAAAACAGTTTCTCTATGTTAAAAAATAGCTATCTGTTGAAGTGGTGTGAAATAAGTATCGACAGCAGGGACTATGTTGAGAGCAAGTCACATTTCTCCCTCTGTCATGTGAACGTGGTCCCCAGTTGGCCCGGCCAGCAAGGAGCCTGCTGTGCCTGTTTAGTCTAACTTACCCTTTTCAAAGCACTTAGGCTGTTTATTAGATCATTTTCCATGCTTATTTTACAAATTCCTTTATCACACCACTGCTGCTTGACCTCACATCAATCGCAGATTATTTGTGCAGACATGAAGTTCCCACAGCAATAGCAATGCCTGGGTGCCCAGTGGGAACACTCCATTAGTTTGCTATGTGCTCTGCCACCTTATCAGTTTTGAATGAATGGACCTGAAAGGCTCTTGGGTGTTTGATGCCCTGACATCGCTATAATTCAACCGCAACTCTCAGTACAGTCCTGGCTTTACTAACACCCCCCCCTCTTTAAACAAACCAGGGTTATCCGAGAGGAAAAAATTGAATGGCTTTGAAATGCAGTTTCTGTCTGACCTTGGGTTGATCATACTGTTTTTGTATCTTAGATCCTCAGCAGCCGTTTGTCGATCTCCAAGTACCTCTTATACCTGATGTCCTGTGGACCTTAAAACAAGACACCAGCCTTGAAATACCATGCCGGACATCATCTCCAGATACTGTTGTAACACTAACATCGGTAAGTCTTCGGAGTGACAACCATGACAGTTCTTCAACTGATTTTGTTTTGTTTAATTGAAGTTTATTTTATATAGAAAAAAGTGTTTATAGTGTTTGCATACCTTATTAGATGCAGAGGTAAATCACACAGAATGTAAACGGAGGGAAGAGACGTCGCTATTAATACCAGCAGAGAATATTTATTGTCACTAAAAAAAATTCCACTTTGTGCTTTAGCCACCTTACCAGTTCTCAGACCCTTTGTGTTAAATCCAACACGTTCTCACTCCGAAGACGGCATATATTGGCATCACTTTAGCACACAGAAGAGCATAGACAGTGGCTCGTCTGGAGGAAACTCAGGGGCGGCGGAGGGAGTCATCCTGTCGCCTTCCTGTAAGAGCAGGAAGGTGCTCCAAGAGTCTTTTTCTCTGAATAGATTCTCAGACTAAATATAGTCTTACAAACATCAGGAAACACTGTAGAAAAACAGTACACACTGTGTCCAGCTGTAGGAAACAACAGATAACTGACGATTATGGTGTCGGATACCTGAATGCAATAAGAGACTGGAGTAGAAGAGAGTGCCCTCTGTGAAGTAGTTTAGACAATACTTTTCACATTTGAGTGAAATGTGATAAGCTCGTTGTGGTCACTGAAGACTGGTGTATACTTCTGTCTATGCTTCTGTTGTGGCTTTAATGCAGCAGTCACCAATCCTGGTCCTCGAGGGCCGGTATCCTGCATGTTTTAGATGTGTCCCTTTTCCAACACAGCTGATTCAAATGATCAGCCTCTCAGCCAGCTCTGCAGAAACCTGATAACGACTGTCAGGTGTGTTGGAAGAGGGAAA
>JAQQZY010000002.1:20849100-20882292 GCA_030068375.1 Ostorhinchus rueppellii
GTCAGGTGTGTTGGAAGAGGGAAACATCGAAAACCCGCAGGACGTCGGCCCCCGAGGACCAGGATTGGTGACCCCTGCTTTAATGCATGGAAAAGCCATGTGACAAATTGCCTATTGTGGACAAATATATCTAAGTGAGATGGCATGGAGTGTTTGTGTGACCTTCCTGCAATTGGTAAATATATGGCACTCCTCCTTCCTGCTCCTTTTCCTTCCTTCCCTTTTCTTGTCTCTTCTCTGAGCCAAACCTTTGGCACGAGAAAAAACAGCAGCAGGCACGTACATCCTTTTCCACAATGTTTTATGCCCCATTACATAAATGATTGCAGAGGTTCATCTTCAAAAAAACAATTAAAACTAATTAGACCTTTACTTTTAGCAGATGTTTGTCCCCAGCTGAGCCCAGCAGAGCATGAGATATATGTTAAATGAAGTGTGTCACAGTTCAGTCTGTCTCACTCTCTAATCTTTAGTGTCACTAGATATGAATGGGTAATAACGTTTGTGGTGGTATTTTTCTTATTGCAGGGCACAAAAGACATACCTGTGAAGGAATTCAAATGGGACCCAAAGGTGGGATTCACGATTCCCTATAATTCGGACGCTAACTACAACTTGCTCACCTGTCACACCTGGGTTAAAAACCAAGAGTTCACCTCACTTTACTTCCCTAAAAGACACAGTAAGTCTGTTATTCACCACGACAAAACATACTAATTGAGAATTTAGGCTCATGCTGTAAAAGAGGTTCAACTGCGTCTTGAGCATTTCCCAAACCACTTACACAGTATTTATCTTCATTTAACAGCTCTTGTTCTTAAGAATGTGAAGATCACCCCAGACCATGCAAAAGTGTTGGTTGGAGACCGCCTCATCCTTAACTGTACTGGACAGACCACTTATAATGGATGGATCAACTTCACCTGGGATTTTCCTAAGAAAAAAGTATGCTTGGGATTTACTCAACACTACAATGTATGGGAAACAGACCATCACAGATTAAAATTATGGGTTTCATAATGTTTCTTTTGTGTTCAGGAAAATCGCCACACTGAGAATAGAACTCGGGCAACGCCTGATGACGTCTTGGTGATGAGCAGTACTTTAACTTTGCCCAATGTTACAATGGAAGATAGTGGGATTTACCACTGCAATGCTAAGATTGATTCCACAAAACACAAGAATGCCACAGCAAGAGTCACTGTGTATGGTGAGTATGCTTTAAGGTGAATTAAAAACCTAGTTTCTTAATTAGAAGCTGGGTTTTCAGTAAAATAACTGCTGCTTAACTAAATTGATTCATATAAAAATAGCCTGCATAATGGATTTTTATCATATAAATTTCTCCCAATTTCAGTATGGATCCCAACTTATCATGTCATTACCTTTTCTAGAGCATCCATTTCTCAATCTCTCCTATAAACATGATAAGCCAAGTACTGTGATCGTCAAAGAGGGTACGAAGAGGGTTGTGTTTGGGCCAAAGGTCAAAGCTGTGCCTGTGACAGACAAGTTAACATGGTAAGTGCTGATGTGAAAACTACTGATTATATGTTGAAGGTGTTGATCCTCTCCTCCATAAGGAAATTATTACTTGTGTAAAATGATTCTACTCAACTTAAAGCACACATTTTTAGGCTTTAATCTAGTGTGCTTTTTATGTTGTGCTTTTCTTGGTATTTTAAAGTAATTCCCCTTTTCTCATTATAATGCTGTTTTTAATGTTTTACTCTGTACAATACAGATTTTATGCTCTTTTCAACTTGTTTTAAGTGCAGCACCTGCAGTTGCATTTGATGCATGACTTGTGATAGGCATATAAAATTGGATCAATGACTGATTTATCTATGAAGTGGAAGTCATTTTAGTGTACGTACTGTGCTAAAGTAGAAATTCAAAAAGTAAGTAAAAGTAAAAAGAACGTTTGAAGTACTCACATAATTATTTTTTTCATAGTTTTTGGTTCCCATCATGTATATTTTTATGCAGCTCAAACTGTATCGTGTCTGAGATCTGATAAAATTAACAATAACTGAGAAAGGATGGTCTGAATCGAGCTTAATCTTAGGGAACCAAAACTACCAAGTTTGCATTTGTTGGACCACAAGGTTTATTCAAACCCACCAATATTAATGTTTTTTTTTACCCAAACCCCATTAACTAATATCAGCAAAGCTATGAGCTCTTACTTCTGATAAATGTGAAAGGCACATGTTAAGGTTGGGACTATAATTGTAATTTGTTATTTCCACCTCTGATTAAGAATCTTTGATTAACTGTTTTCAAGGAACAGAATTGTAAATGGGTGTTTATGCTGTGTAATTTCCAGGTATCACGATGGCATTCCTATCAAGCAAAATTCAACTTGTTTCAAAATGTCTGGCAACAACCTAATCATCAATGATGTACAGGAAAAGCATAGTGGAGTCTTCACCATTAGGCTGGGTATCCAATCCAAGGAGCTGTACAAGAATCTGAGCTACACTGTGGTTGTCAAGGGTAAGCCACTGCCAAAAAACTGATAATGACTGCTGATCCTAAGGAAATGAAACAGTGCCTTGGCTGTGCACTGAGGCTTCCCTGGTGCTGCAGCCTGGAGTTGCTTCAGCCCAGTTCACTGGACGGCAGGTAGCAGCTTAGTATGAGAGGAATTTGGGGGCTTGTTGATTCCAGGGCTGGATTGACGTAGCAGTGGCAGCTGTTGTTGATTATTGGGGCTCTTTTGAAGGGGCTTGGCGCAGTGTGTAAATGGCCTGGGCTCTATTCTGCACACAGACTCCAGCCGCTCCAGACCCCTTCAGTCCCCACCATTTATTTGCATCCTCACCATGTGTATGTACAGTGCAACTCATACAAACAGCATGTCCTGTACAATATATATACAGCTTGAGGAAAATTAAGACTGAATATTGAAAACATCACTCATATATTTTTTTAAAGAATACTAATACCAATTAACAGCAGTGCTCATGCATATTAGGGGTTACTGTTTCTGATTAAAAAAAAAAAAGTGCTATCCTTATGACATTCTTTGAGCATTATCAAGGAATCCCAATAGCGTGCCAAAAAGTGGAAAAATCACCTCCCTCTTGCTTGTATAAGATTTATTTATGGTCCTTGACTGTTCTGCCTCACAAAACTTAAATTCATTGGAATGACAAACATTAAACAGTCTCACAAACAAAGTAAAGAGAGATTCCTGGTGTCAATTAGGGAACTCTTTTAAACTCAGTTCATAAGTTTTTTAAAGCTGTCACAGTGGTCCAGATTGTGAGTCGGTTCTATGTGGCGATGGCGTGTGTATGGTGAGTTGCAGGCTTTATGTTTTGCCCAGTCATGTTATAGTGTGACTATTACAGCTGTTGAGAACAAATAAATGGTCAAATGGCACAGTGATATGGGAGCAGTCCTGAGGTGGCACTGGGATCTTTGCCTGCTGTTGATTACTGAACATATGGCGGATTTAGTGACCTGGGCACAGGCCACGACAGGTCTTTTTTGGCCTGCGGCATTAGGGCAGCCAATCATCTTGCCACTTCTGAAAGAGGCAGCAGGATATTAAGTACAATTAGTATCAATGGTACCTATTCATAGCTAGTCATGTCCTTATCATAAAGTTATTACCAGAATTTACAGTGGGTTATGATGGTCGATCTAACTTGTGGTCTTTCTTGCCATTTCTCTACCTACCTCCTGTTTTATGTGGATCTCTCTTTCTCAGTTCCACCAGCAATTTCAGAGGCAGAGCTTTCCACTGTGGACGTGCAGCCATACTCGCTTGACAAACAGCATCAGCTAACCTGCACTGCTTATGGGCTGTCGTTGCCAAACATCACTTGGTTCTGGCAACCGTGTCACTCAGATCCCACCGTTAAACAGTGAGTCATCATCTTGTTCTCTTCAAATCACTGAAATGTTTAAATAAGATTTTTTGTATTCATGGCATATTAACTTCCTTCAGTTTGGAAAAAAATTATAAGCATGTCAAAGTTTTCGCAAGTTTCTTACAGTGATCAGACACTGGTGTGTAAAGAAAGAAAAAGGTTTGGAATCATTCAGGTACAGATGGTATTCAGACATTTGTTTATTTATCTATTTTTTTGTCTGAGCAAATTTAGCTCATGAACGGAAATCAAAGTTAATTTCTCTTAAAATGGAATGAAAATTTAAAATGTCTCCTGAAAGTTTATGGTGAAACATTGAAAATTAAGCCAATCAGATGCAGCGGTGAGATTACTTTTTCCAGGTCTGTCAAAAATGTAGACATCTGCCTAAACAACCACAATGTTAGTAGCTTATTTGCACTAGTAACATTACTGTATTCATAAAGAGCACAGTATTGTTCATTTAGAGTGATTTGTTTTATGAAGAAATATGTGATCAAGGAGTTTCTCTTTGTCCAGCCTCATGTTTAATTTGATAAATAGTAAACCATGAAACAATTCCTCTATTCTGCTTTTTTCAAATTGCACAGTTGTATGAGGACAAAAACTGAAACGCTGCCTCAGTTTTGTGGTTGAATTAACAAATACACATATGCAGCATCACAGACCCAACAGCAGGTAAGTGTCAGGTCCAGAGCTACCAGGCCACCCTTTGGGTCCCACCATAAAACAGATCTACTTTGCCATATTTTGGTTCAGAGCAGACTCTGGCCAAGAATATGGCACATTAATCACAGAAACACAGCCCTTGAGAACTGCCCTCTGCTTTGTGGTCAGTGATTGTGTAGACTGAAGGGGAAACATGGGAGAAATATATTAATCTCAAATTCCCGGAGCTGCTATAGAGCTGAACAGAACTTAGTGTATGAGTGACTGTGCGTGAATACCGGCCTGGTAATGAACCCACAAACAAGATGAACATTCCCTGACATCCAGGCTTGTCAATAACAGCAGGAGATGTGTGAGTTGTAAGATCAGGAAAACAATGGGCCATTACCCTCAGGTTATCAGACCCAAACACTCTTAACAAAAACAACATTGCAGGCTTGTGTCTAAGAAAGACACTCAAACTGTTAGAGTGTATTCATTCACAAGTCCTTCTCTCACACTATAATCAACTCAAAAAACTATTTGTGTTTAAAAATAGTGTTGGATTAGTTGGCTCAAAGCACCTCTTTCTGCAGGCCTAAAGATAATCAGAGTTGGCACTAGGAAAAGTGGCTGGACTGTAGCAGACAACTAATGAGAGCAGAGGAACAGCTATAGCCTGGTGGGAGGCCAATTGTGCAGAATGTTTGTTTTATACAGCTCTGACCCTGCAAAGTACCTGTCACTGTAAATCTAACATGTTGCCCTTCAAGATCATATCTGATCTGAATCTGTGGTAGTTTGGAAAGGGCAAACCCACAATCTGGAGAAGGTTTACAGACAAGGAAATGTCTTCTTTTGAATATGGCAGGATTATTTTATGGCTTCTATTAAAGGTGGAAACATGGTGGTGTCATGGTTATCACCATGGCAGGTTGAGAAGTTATCAACTATTCCTTGTTGACCACCAAGGTTTAAGGATCAACCTTATCTCCTCTGGCCAGAGCGTTGGGGGGCTTCCTGTACGAGGTGACGCATAACACAGCCCTTCCTGTCGCTGTTGCCATTTCCTCCTCTGCCTCTCCTCTCATCAGCCTGATTGTTCCCCACCACAGGCGGTGAAGGGTTTGGAGGTGGGGGTCAAATCAAGGATTTCTTTTGGTTTTGTAACCCAGACAGACCAAACTGAATGTCCACTGTGCACAGATTGAAAACTCTAAAAATGCAATAAAAAGTCGTTTTAATCACATTATCAAATTATCATCATCATCATTCTTAGTTACAACTTTAAATGTGTTTTTTTACACATCTTGACAGCATTGCAAAAATGTTGGTTTTGTTTCTCCTGCAGATGCATTGACAGTCAGAAAACTGAGCTGCTCCCGGTCGACATTAATGACAGGGCCAATTGCTCCTACAACTGGATCGAAGAAATAAAACTGAAGCCTGAACTAGTCAAAGAAAAAAATAAGGTAGGTATTTTAAAATTTTCCTTTTAAACAAGTGATAACATAGCATTGTGCTCTCTGGGAAAAGTTAATTGATCCAGTAGTGGTGAATAATATGACTGCATAATTAAAATACTAACCAGATACAGAAGATGTCAAAGATTTGGCTGTGTAGCCAACAGCAGTTCCAGGTTCAAGTAGACATCTTTTATGAGGTTATATTCAATATCTCAAATCCATAGTTGCTAACATTCTAAAATTAGTTTTTATGAGTTTGGATTCAGCTGAAAGTTAGCGGCCATCATCATTAAACTTTTGAATAATTTAATTTTGTCATTGTTGGCTTATTAGGACAAATTTGGAAAATGACTCTATGCATAATGTGCAAAAACAAAGGCACAGTACTGAATATTACACAAATCAGCTGAGTTGAGCTTAATACTGTACAGTACTAGCATAAATGCACTATTTTCATTTGGCAAAAAAAGAACTTCCCTGTAAGGAACAAAGTTTGGATGAAACGAGTCCTGTCCTCAGAGGCCTTTTTACATTCTGGATCCATACCTTACAGACACAGTTAATTTGTTCCTACCCAGGTATAATACCCCCTCATTTTATAGCTTTTATGAAGCAGATCTGCAACATGAAGCCACTGCAGCTTCATTCTTGCCAAAGAAACATCTTTTATTCTAATATCAAGCTTTCTGTTTCTCTTAGGGCTACAGCCTTCTTGACAGTACCAAATCTATATGATTTAAGCCATAAATAATGTAATCCCCCCACCAGTATCAGTTAAAATCAGCTTAAAGTCTGTTTTTAAGTGCATATTGCTGCATTCGTATGTCATTTTTGCCTTTGGTAATAAATACAGTCAATTGAACCAATAAATCATCTTTCCATCAATCATGATATATATATATTTTTTAAATAAACATCAAACACTGTTTTCATATGCAAACAATATACCATATAAAGAGGAAACTGTAGACATTGCAACTAATGTCCTCTTGGAACCCGTTACTGTAACTGTTCACTCATAGCATAATTAAGAGCAGGCCTCAACTTCCATGGCAGAGACAGTCCATAGGATTAGGTTAAAGAAACCCATTACAGCAGGCTGGGTCAAATTAGGCACCAATTCATTGGCATACAGGTTTTCTACACAAAAAAAAAGAATATTATACATATGTTTCTAGTGATTTGTTACAGCATATCAATTCAGATCAATTCTCCAGTAATTGTCAATTTGAAGACTTTCACGAGGCTTTTCATCAGGTCTAATATGTGTCTGACATAAATAGGGAGGCACCACTTATTTACAAGTTCTCGTGGCCAAACGTTAGTGCTTTATGAGGGTTAAGACTAAGGGTCAATGATAACAAGCAGCAGTTTAAAAGAAGAGGGATTTGTTGGAAGTGAATTCCTCTCTGTCACCCCACATAAATCGTGTTGGCCCGTGAATAAGAACGTAGTCAGGGCCGGGCCTCTTGAGTGGCTGCCCTAAAGGCCTGGTAGAGAGGTGGTCTGGCCCGGGTCAAAATCTAAGGAAAACATTGAGAGAAGACATGGGCACAGAGGTCACAATGTCTGGTCAGGTCACCTCTTTGGGACTCTGCACAGTTGTTTAAATGACTGTTTTTGAGCTTGTGTTACATTGTGGTTGGTAACAGCTGAAACACAATACCATAAGACCACTCCATCAGAGTTTTGACAAATGTCATAGCCTCTTGACTTGGACAGTATGATATAATCTTATGCCACCTATTCTTTCAACAAGAAATGTGCATGTGTGGTGGTCTTTATAAGAGCTGCAACCTTGAAACTGTTACATGATTGTTTCTGTGAGAGTCAACACAATAGCTCCTACAGCCCAGGAAGTTTAGGCCATGCATACAACGCAGACAATACACCCACATCATTCACTCTCTTTGATGTAGACTGACTGCCCCCAAAAACAGATGTCACCATGAACACAAAACAGAGCCCCATGGAGTCTGGCCCTCCCCCAAGTTTGCACTTATTATTTTGTCTATTTAAGCCGTTAAAATGTCATACTTGTGTGATGACAGAATTGAATATGGCATTAGAACTGCTTTTCAGGAAATAACAACGAGTCACGGCTATAGAGCTATAGCACAGGTCTCAAGGAGAGTCAGTAGGTTTTTTATTTTCCAGATGTACCCTTTCATTAATGTGAAACAGACCAGTCACAGCCCAGACTTACCCGGCTCTTACCACCAAATTAATTCATGCTGATCGAAACCCCAAGAATAAATCACATTTCGGTGTCAGTTATGATTGTAAACATTTGTTATTTATGTCACCATTAATACTGCCTTGTTGATCCTAATTAGACTGCAAGTAAACTGGTGATAGGAAGGGCTGCTGTGTCAGGACACTACATTTGTGTGGCCACGAACGAGGTTGGCACCGCGACAATTACATTCCCATTCTACATCAATGGTAAGTACAAGGAGATTTCTGGAGTGTAATAAAATGAGACAGCTTGAATATCAATCAGTTCAGCTAAAACTGCATGCAGAAATACTGTGTCACTGTATCTAGCATTCACTATCATGTGCCCTGGATTTCTCCTCATAGATGTACAGTTCACACTGTAATGAATTGCAAGAAAAGGCAAGGAATGTGCAGATTGTATTGTGCAATAAAGAGTCCAGAGGGGGGCATTAATTGAAACCATCTTTCACTGAAGCTGAACAGCTTCAGGGAGGAAGAGAGGCAAACATGTCCTGAGCCATATGGAGTGCCATAATGGCACACTTTAAAAAAAAAAAAACAACTTACAAATAACTGCATTCCAGCTCTAGTGCAAGCAGGTCATTCTTCTTTCACTCTTAGCTTACTGCCACAAGAGTTTCTTTTGTTAAGTATCTGACCATTTCCAAATGTTCCCAAAATGAATATCCACTGAGACAGTTATGTAATAATGATTTGGATGAGGTGTCACTGCACTCATTCACAGTTCACTCTGCAACATAGTGAATCATATTTCCTTAAACGTTGAGTGAATCACATCTCTTGAAAAAATCAAAAGCTAAAGGGTTTCTTTTGGTAAGGGATGAAAGTGGGTGCAACAGTTTTTGATAGGAAGCCAACTATGAAAAATGGTCTCTCAGATAATACTCAAGAGGAGTCCTGCTCTTCCAGAGGTAGGGAAGATGAAGAATGATGGAATGCTGCTTAAAAAGAGGAAGAATTGTAATAACAGCTGTCTTCTCTTATGGAACACAGAATGCTTTCCAGCGATCTGAATAAACAAGCACAGTCTGGTCCCCCTGGGGCCCAGACTCAGCTTTACTCCAATTGGATGACTGCAGGAGCGCCATCAGCAATGCTGTCCACCAGCAACATGCTTCCAATTAACAGTGATGAAACAGGAAATAACTGCAAATTTGACATTCCTGGCCTTGTGACAAGCGGCTTGGTGACCAAAGAAAATTTTTTTAAATCAGATCTCCTGCCAGCAGAATGCATGTCTTTTTTAAATTCATGCAAAGCAGGTCACATGGGCCCCTCTTTATTTATTTACATTACATATCCTAGACTTACATAGATAATTATAAATGAAAATGTTGCAACATCTTCCCAATTTATCACATTCTTCTTCCTTGTCACCATAGATCAGCCTGAGGAAATTTCCATCTACCCTCGGACAGTCATTGAAGGAGATGAAGTTACTCTGACCTGTCGGGCTCCTCGTTACCTTTACACAGACCTGCAGTGGCTTGATCACATGAATCAAACCATCTCTTCCAGTGTGTCCACACTGCAGTTCAGCAACTACTCCATTTCCGTTTCTCTGCACCTGCATAATGTGTCCCTGAACAGTACTGCAGGTTACAAGTGTCAGGGGTATAAGCTGCACGAGAAGGTTGTGGTCAAACCTGCTGCATTAACAGTGGAGGGTAAGACGATATAAGAATCTGATACTTATCCTGACACCTCTTTTCATGAGTTATATCTGTTTTCACATCATTTGCTCATGTAACATACTATCGAACATGTAATACAGTATGTTACATGCTACATATTTGTCATTTCATTCAACTCTAGCCTTCTAATAACCGGACATTCTGTTCGACATTTACATCTTGACAAGTCACAATTTAAATTAGACCCTTTTTTTCTCTTTTTTTCAGCAAGAAAACACCCCTGGCTAAGTCAAAATCTTACAAATCAGTATGTAAACAGCAGCAGCACCCTGGTACTGGCTTGTTTGGCCCTTGGGGTTCCTCGTCCTTACATCATATGGAACAAAAATGGAATTCCAGTGGAAAAAGGCCCAGGTAATCCTACGAGACTAACATACTGATGGAAAGAATACAATACAATACAATATTAGAAACAGGCTAACAGAATAAGAGTAGCTCCTGTTATTTTCTTGCTAAAATTTGCTGATGGAGCAAATTCTTTCATGAATTGATTTTTTATGTGATTTTAATGTTAAATGTTCAGTAAAAGTAGGCAGATGTATAAAAATCCCACTGTGCCACCTGATCTGCATAAACACAACCTCAGCCGCTCAATTCCATCTATTTGTTTTTATCAAAGAATTTCCAAGCTCAAGCACCGGATGAAAATAACCTTTCAACATTTAACTGAATGTGTGTTGCAGGTATCACTTTGGGAGAGGATGGAGTTTTGACCATTGAAAGGGTGAAGAAAGATGATGAGGGTCGGTATGAGTGTATTGCCAGCAATGTTATGGGTTTCACAAAGACAAGTGCACTGGTCACTGTGCTCGGTAAGTCAGTCTGTCACCTCAAGTTAAATACTTGACTATCTGGGTCAAGATTATCGTTAACCATTTACCTTTAGAGCAGAGTATACCAGCATGAACCATTCTGTGTTAGCAGTCAGTCTGGTTTTGGACCAAATACCACATCGAGCAGCACATCCCCGGCATGTACTGTGTGTTCAGTCAGAATGTCTCAGAGGCCCTTTTAGACATGTTTTTCTGTCACCACTACAAATAGCTCTGACTTCAGTATGAAAAGTCTCCCTTAGCAGAAAATCTGTGGCTGCCAGGAATGCCAAATGAATTCTTTCTTGGGTTTTATGATCAAGCCTCTGGCTGAGGGTCCTTACATAGAGGACACGACCTCAGTGGAGTGTTAAAAAGGCCACTAATTGACTGCTTCAACAGCCAAAGAACTTCAAACACAAAATAATAGTACTGTATGAGAAGAGAAGATCTCCCACTGCATGTTATTTAAGGTGCATGCATATATGTAAAGAGGCTCTTTGGGCATTTTAGTCTTCATGTTGAACTTCATATTAACATATGCTATTTATTCCATCTCCATAAAGCAACAGCATGAAGTTACAGACTGCATGCATATTTTGCTTTATACAGAACGTTTAGTGAAGGATTGCATGAAACAAAGCTTGCAAAAAGCTTTGCACATTCATGGGAAATGAATTTACAAAGTGTTGATATGGATGGTTAGAAAGACAGTGTTTGGAAGAAAACATTGTTCAGAAAGTGTGGTATGCTTGTCCCAAACAAACCAGTAATAAACACCAGAGTGTGTTTCCACTTGCTTTTTGTATACAATCACTCAGAGAAAATTTAAAGAAGCACTAAATAAACATAAAAGTGATGTGGAATGAAACGCTCATCTTGACAACACTGTTTGCAAAGTTGCAAATTTTTTATTTTTTCCACAGCCACAATTCTCCACAAATCCTTGTCAATGTAATATGTCAGTTTATGAGATCACCAAAAGCATATTGCGGTTTTTTTTAACAAAGAGGTCTGGTACCTGATGACAGTTCCTTTCTTCTCAGGGGATGAAGGGAAGCCAAACATTGAGGTAATCATTCTGGTGTGTACGGGAGCTGCAGCCACGTTCCTCTGGCTCATGCTTATCCTCTTTATCCGCAAGCTAAGGAAGGTAAGGTGTTATATTACTGGCTTTTCCTTAGAATCTGCATGAGATTAGCATGATATGGGAAGTTCAAACAGTCAGACTAGGGACATTGTGAATTTTTCACAGACTCTTTTTCATGAACTCCATACCATTTAAATTGGCTCCAGTGACTTTATGGAAGCAACTGACTCCTTGACTCATGCCTGTTGTGAAATAGGGTTTAATAGAAGGCTAAGTTTAGCTAGTGTTTATCACTTCCACATTTTCGGATAATTGGGAAGTGCTGAGTACATTTTTGTATGTACCCTCAAAGTAGAACATTATGTGCTCATGCAAAACTGAAACATTGAAGAAACATTTCCATGCCTTCAGCCCAGTAAATAAAGCAAATAATACATTTTTAATAGTCTCTTTACCATTTACACTATTTATAGATCATGTGATGAATGAAATGTAACTTTATGATCATTATTATATTTGAGTTAAAGTTAATCCTCTTACTCCTTTAGCAACCAGCACACTATAAAATGGGTCCATCCATCATCATTGATCCTGATGAGTGTCCTCTTGAAGAGCAAAATGAGCTTCTACAGTATGACAGCAGCAAATGGGAGTTTCCCCGCGACCGCCTACGGCTAGGTGAGTGCCCCAAAAAATCTGGTTAATATTAGTTTTTTCTGAAATAACAGGCAAAGAAGCCACAATTTTAGGTACAAGTACACAATATTTAGAATCAAAAATGCAAACAAAAACATCTCCTAGGATGATCATTAATAATCATACACTGAAAATATGTTTGTAACACCCCAGATAGAATAAAAATCTGTCACTGTTCACTTTTAATAGGATGAGGCAGACCCTACAATGTGAAAAATAACACTAGACTCTACTAATGATTATTTGCTTCTGTTAAACTAGAACAATACTTATTAGTTGGCAGGTATAGAAAGTGAAACCATGGGTGACACTTGGTACATGTTAGAAGTATGTTTTGATGAACAGGTGTTATAGATTTTAGCTTAAAGGTGTTCATGGTATGGACACATAAAATATTACATTACAAATAGGTGTCACACTTATCATTAGCTGGTGATTCAGGTTATTACTTATCTGTGACCTACGCTGTCATCCTCTCTGAAGCGAACAATACATTTTCTAAAAAAAAAAAAAAAAAAAAAAGAAAAACCCTGCCTGGTGAGCTGAACCCCAGCGTGTTGTTTTAATTACAGGGCCATAGCCTGACTGACAGAGAGCCCAGTCTGATATTGATGCCCCAGGGACCGGACGCTTTAATGTTGGTCCACTTACCAAATGCCTTTTCCTTTTGCCAGGGAAAACTCTTGGTCATGGAGCTTTTGGAAAAGTAGTCGAGGCTTCTGCTTTTGGGATTGACAAGCTCTCAACCTGCAAGACTGTTGCTGTTAAAATGCTGAAAGGTACAGTGCCACATAAGTGAATGTATGCGTACATTTTATTCCTCACGAACTCCAGTGTTACTATAAGACAATTTTATTGTGTGTTGAATGTCCAGTTTTGTTTTTTTTAATGTAACTGTTTTTTGCCCTGGTGTCCCAGTGGGGTTCATTGTGGAGGAGTCCTGCTCCAGATAGACAGGCCAGCATTAACGTCACACCATTTATATTGTTGTATGGGGAGCAGATGAATAACTGCTATGTGTAACTTTAGTGGAAGATTTATTTCTTGTGCAGAGCTCCAGAACCACATGTGACTGCAATTAATGTTTGTGTGGAGTATCTGTTCAAAGAAATGCATGCAATGTCTGTTCTTCACAAAGTGCATTTAGAGGTAAAGGATAAGACCTCTAACCCTTTCCTTGATAAAGTAAAGGGGTGTGTACAGATCTGACAGCTCAGATCTGAGTGTGCACAATGTGTAAATGATGAAGGGTTCAAAAGTGTAAGACACAAATACAAATTGACCATTAAAACATGTTAGTGTTCCCATTTTTTAGAGATTCTAACATTTGGAAACAATCTCTTGCCTTAGGCCTTGGTTTTAAAAAGAACTTATTTATCATCGAGTTTCAGCATCTTTCCAAAAATATTCACAAGCCATAAATGACGAAACCAAAATGAAAAGAGGAAAATGAAGAAATGGCTTCAACTTCAGACTCTTTTTAATTCACTGCAGCTTTATATGTGAATCTTATTTTTGAAGAAAAACAAAAATCCACAGTGCTGAAGAAGCAAACTGTTCCTACCTGTGATTGGTGATCTGAAGGTCATCCATAAGTAAGGATGGCTGTTGGTAAGATGTAGATGGTTACTGCGATAGCATTAATCATTTCTCAGCATAAATCACAAGCTCTCTGAGAGGAACAGATTATCTGGCTCTCGTTAGTCTTAGGTCAAACTTAATAGAAAGCAGCAGGTCTCCTCAAATTGACCATGGTTCAGTTAAGAGACCCCCTGCCTGCTTTAACTTCTATCTCATAAATATCCATTCGGACAGAACATCATAAACTAAAACCCCTAAATTTTTATTTTCATAATTCAAGCCATTAGATCTTTACAACAGACATATAATGTGAGCGGCTTAGACTTTGTTTCTCTCATTTTGTTGGTGTTTGTGAGGATGTCCTCCACATTAAAAACAGGCTCATATCACTGGACATAAAGCTACAATATCTTTGTGTTTTTCTGAATCTCAACTGAAAATATTAATATATCTATAAATATCTATCTGTATCTATGAATATCTCATGAAAGTATCTTCATATATTATGTTCAAAGTTAACATGCTTTATTTTCTCTGTTTCTGATTTCCTTAAAAACACTGGCAAAGTTCTGTTTAAGGAATTTTTATTTAATTTATGAGATGACATAACAGCTGGAATATACAAAAAAAAATCATATAATCATTATAATTTGAGGATTTGCTTCCAGTAACAAAGTGGAAAACAAAATGGAAGAAAAAATGCAAATAAAATATTTCTTAAACTAGAAACAGAAGTCTGAAATGAAAGGGCTTCTTAGGACATTTTTGATTGTGTGCTGTTTTGTTTACAGTGTTTCAATTTTTTTCCCATCTTTATATTTTGCATTAAGAAATCATTATACACAAATAATCTAGAATTAACTATTTACTCAATTTAAACCGTAAAGAAGTGTAAACCAGGCCTTCACATATGAGAATACGACATGATCACAGACCCATTTTAGTCAAGGAAAATAGATGTACATGTGCTTACCTTTCACATGAGACCATTTTGAAAATTCTCCTTTTTACCATTATCGTCACATAAATCTACAACGAACTGTCTCGAGAAATGAGCTGATTTTGATTAATGTTCTCCATCTTTACTTTATAAAAGTGAAAGTCCTTTTTAAACACATGTGTTTAAAAGAAACCATATTTTATTGTGCAATGTATATTCTTCCTGTCAGGATGTTTAATGGTACACCAAACCAATACTAAACAAGTCTTAAATGTGTTTACTTTATTACAGGGGGTGCTACATCAAATGAACGCAAAGCTCTTATGTCAGAGTTGAAGATCCTGATCCACATTGGCCACCACCTCAATGTGGTGAACCTGCTTGGAGCTTGCACAAAGCCTGGAGGTGAGTTTAATGTACTCTTAATTGGTTTTAAGGACTATTGAATTACTGTGAGATCGAATGTCAGGTAACATTGAAAATATCATCTGTATCTCTCAGCCTTTTCCTTCTCATATAATACAATAATGCTCATTAAAAAATACAATCTGAACAGGCCCATTGATGATGATTGTGGAATTCTGCAAGTACGGCAACTTGTCCAACTATTTGAGAGGCAAAAGGGATGACTTTCTTGTGTACAAGGTGAGTCACAAGCGTCAAGTCTTCGACACTTTCCAATTCTCCTGTTTTCTTATCAGTGTAGCTGTGAACTTCTTGGCTGAGTAAGCGAGAGTGGACTGTTTTGACAACCATATTGAAAAGCCGGTTCCGTATCAGCAGCAGCATTTAACCCCATCTGTTTTAACATGATAAATGTGTGCTGCTCAGAGCCAGGATGGTAAAGTGATGTCATCAGGATCGGGCTGCGAGCTCAGCGAGCTGATGAAACGCCGCCTGGAAAGCGTGGCCAGCACCGGAAGCTCAGCCAGCTCTGGCTTCATCGAAGATAAGAGTTACTGCGACTCAGAGGAAGAGGAAGAAGGTAAAGGCCAAGCAAGTCTTGCTTCCCTTCCACCCTTGCACTCTTTCCCCCTCTGTTTGTCCCCACTGGGGTCCCCCTCCTCCTCCATCTCACCTCTGCCCCACCCGTCCTGCACAGAAATGAAAGCTCTCCTCAGATTGTTTTCTATCCCAACTCTGATGGGACGTTTCCTCCTCCTGTTCAGCAGTACAATCACCTCAGCAGTAGCCACTGTCACCCCACTGAGCATAGGGAGGTGTCTGTTTATATCCTGTCCTGACCCACCTCATACTCTAATCCAAGGCTCCAGCTTTGGCCCTGCACGTCCACCTCGTCGTTAATGTGTTATTTCTGGTTTGATTAGATGTTTACTCAGGTGGGCTGGTGGAAGGACTCCTCTTGAGTTCCTCTCTGAAACCCCCAACCAGTATATTTGTCCACATGTTTCACCTAACATCTGAAAAAAAGGTGAAATGGTGATTTGTTTTTATCTCTCATCTGTGAAGGATGTTTTAAAGACAGAGTGTGTAGGAGGAGACAGTACGTGACAGGATGGATGGTTAAAATGATGTGTTACAGTCCAAAACGTGTCCTATGGGAGTCGTTACTGTTTCATTTTACCTGATTTATCTGACCAGTTCCGCAAGCTGCTGATCACACTAGACTGCATTTTAAAACACACCTAAGCTTGTTTACGTAAAGCCTATATAATTCATGAATAACAAAATCTCACTGGATTTTATTTATGTGTTCTTGTGTTTCACAGAAGCTGAGGATTTATATAAGAGAGTCTTGACATTGGAAGATTTAATTTGCTACAGTTTCCAAGTTGCAAAAGGCATGGAGTTTTTGGCTTCACGCAAGGTATTCTCCCCTTCATTAAATTCACATAAAGGGCTGTCACCCTAAAAACCACTTCACTCCATCTGTTTCATTGTGTCTTCTATGGAATTGGGATTTTTTTTTTTTTAAATAAGATGTCACTTATTTAGATCAGGACAGTTTAATTTTAGATTTATGCACGTGTCTCTTTAAACTGATGTGCTAACCCAGGAAAGTCTGTTAAATATAAACAGAAGTAAACTGACACTTTCCTTTAAAGCTGTTGTACGTGCAGTTCGTGAGGAAATATTGCACAGTGTACACAGACAAACAGCAAATGGCATTTATAAGACATTTGGCTGTTCTTAAGGTAAACTTGCTCCAACTTTAAACATCTGGTTGTTTTGGGGTCAAGTCTTCAATGGAATTTTAATCTAGAACTCATTCATTTTTTAAGTCATTCATACATTTGGAGAGCGGATGGAACTGATTAGAGAATAAAGCCATTGTTCTGCATAACCTGTAAGAGACCATTTCTTAGCTCGGATATGGAACACATCATTTCCTATTTTAATATCTCTGATGACTTGACCATGTGTTGCTCTGCAAGAGGCCATACATTATATTATAGCACACAAAGCACTAATTATGGACTTAGTTCCGTGCAGTAAACCTAAACTTGTGTATTTCAGTGTCCAATTGAAGAGTAATTTTTTTCGTCTCTCATTTCATTAGTGCATTCATCGTGATTTAGCTGCAAGAAACATCTTACTTTCTGAGAACAACGTTGTCAAGATTTGTGATTTTGGACTTGCTAGAGACATCTACAAAGACCCAGACTACGTTCGCAAGGGAGATGTAAGTTTTACAAATTGTGCTTTAAGTTGAAATAAGAAAACAATTTAGCTAAATATTAATATAAATCATGCCAAAATGATTAGCTAACACTGAACCAACAGACAAAAGAATTCAGTGTTTGCCTAAAATAATAGATAATTGTTCCTCCACAGCTTTTATTCTATAAGTATTGTTATGGTTTAGTGAAATTTCTACACCTGTTTACAGGCTCGGCTGCCACTCAAGTGGATGGCACCTGAGGCCATTTTTGACAAAATCTACACAACTCAGAGTGACGTTTGGTCCTTTGGTGTCCTGATGTGGGAGATCTTCTCTCTGGGTAAGTTCCATTTGTCCACACAGTGATGTCATTTCAAGTCAAGAAGTAATTATTAGTATATTTACACAGACCTTTGCATACAGTTAATACAATTAAATATCTATGATTATAATTAATGAACAGTTATAAGCACCATCAACACCTAGACATATACTGTATGTTGACACCATAAACACCACTTGCACAGTAAAGGGGAATGTCAAGCTGAAATTTTCTAAACACTGGCAGTGAATTTTCATTTTGTATTTTCTGATTATTTTTCATATTCTTACGTGCACACAAAACATCACATTAACCAGGGATTTTGTTTTAAGAGCTGTTCAGTGAGAGAACAGCACAAGCTTAAGGGACTCATTCTGTGCCTCAGCTATAAACCTCACAAGATACTCTGGGTAATAACTGTCTTCTTGCGCAGTGTAATTGTTTCTGTGGGACAAAAACCCTGGGCTTACATTATTAGCCTGTGAAAACTATTTTCATGCCCACTTGTGTGAAAACACTCAGTCAGACTGTGATTTTTAGTAGAAGCATGGGGCATTAAAATGACAGAACACCTCCTATTTAAGCTATCCGTTTCTTCCCAGCTGGTAACAAAAACTGAATGTAACCAAGCAGCCAGATCAGTGTAAATGTGTGGCCCTGCTGTGAAACTGCTACAGCCTTTAAGACGGCATTGTGTGTCAGTCCACGGCTGCCTATGCACCATAGCACAGAGCTCACCACATGTTTCTATAGCTGGACTCAACATGACATACTGTATGCTCAAACACCACCATGGGAAGTGAGAGACTGAGAGAACTGTGAATGGATGTGTGGCCATACTATACCGTTAAAAGAATAGTGTGTCAAATTGTATACCCTTTAAAATGTAAAGAACACTGACGTCAGTAGCTGAATCCCCCCTCTTTCTTTTCTCCGTGTCTCTTTATGTTTCTTGGCACTTTCTCACCATATGTTTCATTAAAAAAAAACACTTATACATCTGGGTACTGTTAGCAGAAAATAAATCTGGAAATGAGGATACAAGGTGAACTAGAAAAGCAGCAAAGATGTGGGTTTTGCAACTTGATCATATTTGGAGGTCAGAAGTTTCAGAGTAAATCTGATGTGTTTTGCAGAGCCAGTGTGTCATACAGTATGTGTGATGTCATTTATGAAAACAATGGACAGTTATGTAGAAACAGACGAGTTGGTTTTTCATCACAAACTTTATATTGAAATGCAAACATATGGATACATTACATTGCAATTAATTACAACACCTACAATTCTAGTATTCATGTATGAAAGGAGGCACTATATAAATGACATCAGATAGTATACATCCTACAAACATGTCATATAATCAGCACAAACATCTATTAAAACCATATAATATCAACTGGACCTCTGCTAAACTCAGAATGAGCTTTAGCATTATTAAGTCAGGAAACACTGCACAGAATAAACAAATTTTTTAAATTATCTGGGGTTTTTTGTTGTTGTTGTTTTTTTTTTATCTGAATATTACATCATTCCATGTTTTTCATCATGGTGACGTGATAATATCATGAACAGTCTTTTTATGCACAAACTCCAAACTTCATGATTCCTGCTTTTCCTCCCTTAGGTGCATCTCCGTACCCTGGTGTCCAAATTGATGAGGAATTTTGCTGCAGGCTGAAGGAGGGGACCAGGATGAGAGCACCAGAATACTCTTCCTCCGAAATGTGAGAACTTAACTCACTTGCACTTACTTTTAAGTTATTTTTAAATGTGTGAATGAAAGAGAGCAGAGATTTTTCCTTATAGTGAGCAAGTACCATAGAGAAAATAGAGGTAGTGAGTAGAATCCTCTCATGTCTGCAGCTCAGAGGAGACGTTGTTTCATCCCTCTCTTTGTGGTTGTACCAAAAGATCAGGAGTGCTTGATAAGAATCAGGGGTAATTCTACTCTGAATACTGCAAACAGAAACATTAGCCACTGATTAACTCTGCGGCGGTGAGCTTGAAGCAATGAATGTTTTCTGATTGACAGTGGTGCAGCTGTAACTAGGCACCGCATTTGAAGAAAGTATCTGGGAAAAAAGCGGACGTTCACCCAGACAAGAGAGCCAGAGCTTGGATCATTTTTGACTCGTGAATAGTGCCTGGAGAAATATCTGTGGGAGAACAGGCAGTGTTCGTCTTTGGTATCAGTGCTGTCATTCAGTGATTCCTCTGAACAGACCAGTGTTGTTTTTGTAATAAGATTACTGCAGCTCTTCTGTCCAGTGGATGAGTTCTAAAGAAGCCAGTCCAGACCCTGGCAATCTCACGGAGATCTGCAAGATCTGGGTCTCCCTCTGACAATTCTGCATACCTTGGGTCTGGTTTTAATTTAAAATGACTCATATTGTCAAATTCTACAAATCGTATTTGTTTTCAATGCATAACACTGTCCTCCTGCTTAGTAATGATGTGGTATCAGAAGGTCCAGACTTGTAAAGTATCTTGTGCCAAGTAAAGCTAGCTGAATGAATTTATCAGTTTTGCAAGGAGACACTGATTGGAAATGATACACAAAATATAATCCAGATTGGAGTGTTCAGTCAGACCAATGGACCTGTTGACACAGACCTACTGGTGCCAAGAATCTTGTGTACTTTTCACCATGGTTCAAGCACATTATATATTTTGCATGCATATAACTGTGAGGACTGCCTCTAATTTAAAGCCAAGATAAAAAAAAAAAAAAACCTGCTGATACCAGCATAAATGGGCTGCACAGTAATTTGGAGTCAGTGGGGTGAATCCCTCTGATTCCATTCAGGGGTCTGGTGTTGATCATGTGCCTCTGACCCACAAGAAATGACACCTTGACTCTGGAATTTACAAATTTAGCGGATGCTGCTCAGAGAGGAGTACAATAAGAAGGATGCTCACTTCCTGTGCTTGCACAACATCAGAGTAGTTCATTTCTACAGAAGCAGCCACTCATACACAAAACACACACTCCCTCAAGACCCAATACATGCAGAAAGGGGCTATTTATTCTCATTACAAACTTGGCAGGAAATGTGGATTAAATTGAGCAGTCATACAATGTGTCTACTTCCCCCCTCGATAATATGCATAAACGCTCATGATCATGTTCTCCACATCCTGTTGCATTACGAGGGCTACCACCTGGTCGACTATAGTGTACATTTATTAATGCGAGATTCACAACCACTTTTTTCAGTCAGACCAGACAACACTGAGTAGGGAGGGGGAGGTTCTCTGTACAGGAACACAGACAGAGAGATGGTGGGGGTTACCTATACCGGCAGCAGGCCAACTGGTCTTTACAGTTATTTTCTTAAAACTTGGAATCGGCCAAAAATGACACCAAAAGGGAACCATGAAGGCAATGTTTATATGAAACCTTAGAGGGATCCCTCAGTCCCAGTCAACAACATGCTGTGAACACACGTTCAGCAACAGTAGAGGTGCTCGGTTTCTAAATTCCTGCACAAAATGGGACGAGGCATGAAAACTCACATAAAGGCTCTGAATCTTCCCACATGGGCAGGGATGCTGACAACTTGTCAGAGAGCTGAAAGAGGCTGTGTGCACTCCAGGTTTTCACACTGAAACCGAAAGGGAATCAGATACAGCTCAAGAGGTTTAGGATCTATGAAAACAGGGAACGGTATGTACAGAACATAGGAATATTTAGATGACAGTGGATTTAGAGGTGGTCCAGATGTGGTCGTTTATGTGCCAGTCTTGAAAGCTGAGTGGTTGCCAACTCTCTGATAGCATTTTTTTACAAGGATAAAATGTAGATCACTGTTATGAACTGCTATGAACTATTATGTATGTCACTCATGCTGTTTGCATTATCAATAAGCATTCACTATGCTGAAAATGTGTGTGTGTGTGTGTGTGTGTGTCAGTCTTTATTCATTTCTTTCTTCCTGTTTTCTTGTAGTTATCAGACCATGTTGGACTGCTGGCAGGGGGAGCCACAGGAGCGTCCAACCTTTACTGAACTGGTGGAAAGGTTGGGAGATCTACTTCAGGCCAGTGTGCAACAGGTATGAGACACAGTACAATAAGTCAACAAATAAAAGTTTCAGGATGTCAACTACAATCACTATCAACAAAAGCACAATATTTTATTATCAGTAGCTTTTTATGGCAGTGGATTTAGAGTGGATTTTTAGCCTTAAAAAGCTAAAAAGAGGTTATCCCAAACAGGAAAACATCCCTAGACAAAATTTAAAAATCAGGTCTCACGTCCAATGACACATATTTAGAGTATTAGTCACTACAAATCTGTAATGAGTCAACTATTCCGGAAGCGGTAACTGTATGAAGGCACAGAGCAGTGTGTAACCCAGGGGAGGGTCTAGAGTCAGTGAGGGGGGAAATAACACTTGGCACAAACACTTGGCTCACTTTGAAACAGAATCATCACCCCCGCAAGAGGAACTGCACTTGAAAAGAAATGGAAAACAATGCCATTATTGGTCTGACAAAACGTAGGATTTTCTGACACGACTGAAGATTTTTTTTTTTTTTTTTTGACAGCGTAAGAAAGTTAAATAATCCAAAGTGGTCAGACATTTGATGTTCTGCTGTGGGGAAGTCAAAACGCAAGGTAGTCTTAAGAACCTTTATACAAGTGGTTATTTTACAGTGACATTTTAAAAACAGATTATGCTTATCTGTTTGTTCCAATTTGTCCAACATAATAGAATCACATCATGTCATTGTTTTATTCTCATTATACATTATTGCACAAAAATGAATTAAAAGCCCATTTTTCTACCAAGCCTGCACAGAGAAGTAAGAGGACATTAAGATAAAGTTACTACAAGATGTTCCATTATAAATGAACATGTGAAATCTGTCATGAATAACTTTTGACTGGACTGGACAGAGAGAACAGTGGAGGGATGGGATTCTCATTAATGCAGGTATTATTTTAGTGCGGAAAGGCTGTTCTCAGACTGTGCCACCTCTCCAACATCATGAGCATTGTATTGGATTTATTACGCTTGACCTTAGTTTCTCTGGCTGCTCGCCATGACCTGTGGATATGTGTGTTTGTTTAACAAACGCTCCGCTTCAGCCATGAATCTACTTTATCCTCTTTTCTCCTCTTCTAATCTGCATCATGAAGGCAGTGCAGCTCTTCCTCTTACACGTTCTCTCATATTTTTTGATTGATTCAGGAGGGGAAACACTACATACCCATTAACACTCTTCTGGCCAAAGTAGGAGACTCTTCCACCGCAGTTCCATCAGAGGAGACGCCCACACGACCCGTCTCCCACCGTGACTCCGGCAGCACCTGGTGAGAACACGTCTCATTGTTCTTCTACTAGTCTACATAAAATAGATCTATGAGACTTTAATGTACTTGGACGGATAACTACTTTTTTTTTTAATCTATTTTTTAATGTGCTGGGTTGATTCTTGTTTTTGTTTTGTTTCCCTCCCCTCTGAAAATGTTTAAGGCATTCAAGGGACATAAATCATCTTATCTTAAAGACATGAAAACCTATTCTCACTTTGTAAAACATCAACAGTCTGAGTCTGTTTTGCCAAGGAAATTAATAAATCATTTTCCTGAATCGCATTGAATAATATCCAAAACAATCACTGTTCCTGTTGCACTGAGACTAAACTATAGCAGGAGAACATTTATATCTGACCTGAGGACAATAAGAGGCTGCACATGGCTGCATGATACCCAGACAGTTTTCAGTATTGGAATTTCCTCCAAAACCATAGAGGCTACTTGTAGATTTATGTTCACTTAAAATAATATTTGTTGAGCTCTTGGGTTTTCACAGGTCCTCCAAGTGTGTGCATTGAAAAGGTGCTGAAAAGCAGTAATGACAGTTAACCCCTCAGCTAAATTACGCCGCTGTTTTAGTCGCTCAGTGTTGAAATGCAAAGCAAACAAGGTCTGCTTTCAAAGCTCTGTGTCACACATGTTGCACATTGTTGATCCAAGTGATTAGGTTCCTGTGGTTTTGTTGCTAAACTTTGCCTTTTTGACTTCTGCAAAATCAGAGGATTGTTCAGACTGAAAATGAGAATGTTGGGGTGCTTTAGAGTCTTATCATGGTGATATTTTCTTCCTAGGAACATCAAAATCCGCCCTGCAAGTGTGAAAACCTTCGATGAGGTAACCATGGACATTGGGACACATGAAAATCATGAGGTGAGTTATTCATGAGACTAAACCACCATCTGAACTCCAGGGAAGTGACATAGCATTAAAGAAGAAACTCCATCTAGAACCCTGAGTGAACTTGAGTAGATTTAAAGCAGTTATTGATTCTTTTCAGGTTCTTGTGTTAAGTTTGTCCAACAAGGTTCTTATTAATATTATTATATGTTAATACTATAAGTGTTGACAACATCCTAAATATTTTTTTAAGACATTTATGAGCATTTGAGAAATTATTTACAGCTTTTGTACTTTGGAAAGTTAATAAATCAGTAACATTTAAGTTGAACTAATTTACATTATGTCAAGGTTAAATTCTCACTAAGCTTTTTTGTTGCTTTACTAGATTAATTCATTTGCATTTTGCATTTACAAGGCTATTTTCAACCACTGGATCTAAAGCATGAATTCTGCTTTATGAAGGATAATGAATGCTCTTGTTCTCCACAATAAAACATTACATAAGTTGTTCTTAATTTGCATTGTATCAGCCTTGATGCCATACAGTATAGAACTCATTCTAGCTAGATAAGTAACATCCATTTAATAGTATTTAAAACAGGAAGGTTTTGTATCTCTAAAACAGGTTCCTGAAAAGAGGATAGTTAGCTGTTAATAAGCACATCATTAGCTGTATATGTAACTACATGTTAAGTATATATCAATCTCAATAAAGCACCGCAAACCTTAGTCAATTTTAACACACCATAATAGGTTGTTTTTTATTAATGTACTTACGCAGTCAACAAATGATTTCTTGTAAGTGCTTATAAAGGTCTAAAAGTATTACTAACATAAATATGAATAATTACCTTATAAGGGCATTGTTGCCTATTAACATTCATTACAAGGACATGACTTGTGTTACCATTTTGTATGCACAGTGTTGACCTCAGATGGTCACATTATAATTAATTGACTTGTCTCTGTCATTAACAGGGCGGTCAGTCTGACAGCGGGATGGGCTTGTCCTCTGACAACATGAAGACTCTGATACGCTTAGAATCGTTGGCGGGCCGACCTCTGAGCATCATGGCTCTAGCGTACGTACACTACACCACACAACAGCCCTTTAAATATGGCCTGGAGGTGACACATCAACACACAAGGACACTGAAAAGACCGCAAAATACCTGCTTGGAAACCTTCCTGCTGTGTTGGAATGTAGACGCTATAACTGTCATACAACACACACAAAGTTCCTTCTACTTTGAAAAGAAACCAGCAGCTTGTTTTCCCTTTTGTCTGAAGAAAGCCGGCATGAGGGAGAGTGGCACAAAGGAGATGGGGGTGAGATAAAGCTTGAAGGTGACAAACTGTGCACAAAAGCAGAGTGGGTGCATTACTAGAGGTTCAACTGTTTTAAGACCGCGCACTAAAACCTCCATTGTTTTCATACAGATTGTTTGTGCTGAATGAGACATCTCCCAGACGGATTCAAGCCATGACTCATGGCTCCCCGCTATAATCCAAAAAACACACATTATACACATACACAATGACGTCAGGCTATAGTAGATATTCCAAAATCCTGTGGATCCTATGATGACTTTAAGATGTGGATCCTTCCAAGGACGAACTATCATAAAACACAAACATAGAAAAAGAATATGTTCTCACATCAGAGGTTGTTTAAGGTTAGAGACAAATCTGAGTCAAATCTGCGTAAAACTTTTTTCTTTCTCGTCTGTAGGTCTCTCAAGGTTTACATATTAAGTTCACAGCAGTTAGTGGCAGGGTTAATTTGCAGGGTCAAACCCTCGAACTCAGTAATTATACTTAAACTTCATGGCATTGCTTTCCTTTTGTCTGCACAGTGCAGCTATTAATGCTCTTTTAAAGTATTTTTGGCTTTCACTTAAGAGATTTAAAGGAGGAAAATGGCTATAAACCGCTCCGAAGCAGATCTTCATACGTCTCAAATCTGTTAAACTTGAAAATACAACACATAAATTATTAACAGGGAACATGTAACCAACTGCTGTGGAAGTAACTCATTAAACAGATTGAGCACAGTTAATGTCAGCCTCTAAAACACTGTAATTAATTGACTGCTCACACCCAGGCTCAGTGTCTTTTACATGATTTTTCCCCTTCAAACCTCTGACAGGGAGTCAAAGCGGCAAAGCGTTGATACCAGCCTCATCGTGTTATCAGGGCCTCTTCCACGGCGAAAAGAATCAGCCCAGGCATGCAGAGAATGATTTATATTTGGAGGGGAGGACGTCCTTGTTGCGCAGCCACTCCATCACTGCCACCTTTGAACTTAGGAGGGTTTACAAGGGCCTTCATCGCCTGTTACTTAGCGCTTTGCCCTCCTTTTTGTCCAGCAGAGCTCCACCTGTTGCTCCTAGAGTCAGTTTGTGAATTGAGCGTCATCAAGATTGACACCTCAGATATCATTATCCCATCCGCTTCTTGTTGCCAAATGTACAGTACTACCCCCCTGTGTTTACCACAAGTAGGGCAACACTGCTATTGTTAACTGTTTTTAACACCCGCTTTAACAGGTATTAAAAACCAGTTAACAGTGTACTTTCACAGGTACCTATCCATCAAGACAGCATTCCAGTACAGAGGCGTCACTTACCCCCACTGGGTACTGACCCTTTAGCCTCAAGAGAGGAGCCCTGGAAACCCCTAGCAACCGCCAAAGACAATAGTTGGCAATTACTCATATTCTGAGCATCAAATGAAGCAGAAACGCTCAGGATGATTGATTACATCATTTGTGAATAAGGAAATGTTTGTCCAATTGTTGAGCGTCACAAGGGGTATTTCTCACATCCAACAGATCCATTATGAGAACATTTAACTTTATCAAATTAGAGAAGTGTTGCATTGTGTTTACACTAAGTTGAGCTGAACAGTTATTGTTCAACACAGACTGAACCTATTTTCACCCTGACTGTGTCATTTTTCATCAAGTTAATGGTTAAACCACTGGATTAGAATGTGACAGCATTAGCGACTTCAGGCCTGTTTTGGAGGTTTTTCGGGGGGGGGGGTTTGTGTATTAACATCTACAAGAAATATTGTCCAAACTGAACAAGCAACTAAAAAAGGGAAAAGAAAGGAAGATGGAGCAGAAATAATGTCTCTTTTTTTTTTTCATTGGGAAAGACACAACAGACAGTCAAGCAGGTTTGTACATCACGTCTGAAAAATCAACAATAGCAGAAATTGAAGTCCAACATACATATACACTTCCATTTAAGTTCTCTGTCCAAAAATAAATACAAAACAAAGACAACTGCTCCCAAAATAAGTCTTGTCCCCCCCTTTTTTTTTGTTATATTTCATTAAATAAATCTTAGAACAAAACAGATGTCACATTTTTCTTCTTTCACCACTTCTTCTCCAAAAGCCACACAAATTTCAGCTCCAGTATATTCAGCCAGTTCACTTAAGTTAAATCTGGCCTCAATGGGGTGATATACGCAATCCATTTTGACCAGAAATAATGTCATTTCATTTTATTCTTTATTTCATTCATTGTAAAATAAAAAATTATTTAATAGATATACAAACATTCTCCGTACTAGAACGAAACTAAGCAGAAAGAAGACTAGTCTTATTTTACCTGCTCCTTTATCCCCAGAAATCAATTTACAAAGAACGACCTAAAAAGCAACAACATAAATCATACAGTTGAGTGAGTCTCTGTCTTTGAATAGTGTCCATTTCCTCCATTTTTGTTCAAAGTCACCTGCTTTGATTCACAGGCTGAAAGTTGTTTTCTCCATACTGTAGATCTCGTCTATAATGTCCATCCATTGCCTTTGGTTTGGAGCATCACTTTTTAACCAGTTTCTGGTAATGGCCTTCTTAATGACAACAATCATTATTTTGAAGAGTGTTTAAGGGGCTTTTAAAAAACATTTTAGTGGTGTAAAATTCATGTTAATACTAGCATTCACGAGCAATAACGATCATTAAAATTACAATACTTGTAAATGGAAATGTGACAGAATAATATTAAGGAAAAACTTTTATTATGGAAAAATATGTATAAACTTACAGGTACTTAAAGTTGGAGGTATTGCAGTGACCATTTACTCTTTATATATATTAAGTAAAACATGTCTAAACTAAAATTCATTCATTCATTCATTCATCTTCTATACCCGTTTTATCCTCACTAGGGTCACGGGGGTCGCATGGAGCCTATTGCAGCTACTTAAGGGCGAAGGCAGGGTATTAATACCCCAAACAGTACAAATACAATGCTCATATCCTTTGTTAAAAAACATAAAATCAATTTATTAACTATTCATTCATTCATTCATCTTCTATACCCGCTTTATCCTCACTAGGGTCACGGGGGTCGCATGAAGCCTATCCCAGCTACTTAGGGCGAAGGCGGGGTACACCCTGGACAAGTCGCCAGTTCATCACAGAATTTATTAACTAATGGATCAATATTAGATGAAATAATCCTGATTTTCCATCACATCTTTGGCATGGTTTGTCACATTACTCTGGGTGTGTTATGCCAAAAATAAAAACAGCTCAGCTTTGTTTGGTGTTTGGTGACCATCCATCTTCCTCTTGATCACATTCCAGAGGTTTTCAACAGGATTCGGGTCTGGAAATTTGCAGCGGTCTCTTAATTTTTTCCAGAGCTGCATATTGTGTACTCAAGTTTGCATATTGAGAGAAAACTCTGACATGCCCATTGATCGCGGTGTGGGCCACACTGACTGTGTTGTATCTGTTGTGTTTGTTGTCTTTTCCTTTGTTTTCTTCAGTGTTTTTGTTGGAGCTTGTTTTTGTGCTTCCATGTCTTCCAGACTTCCATTACCGTGTGACAAGAACAAGAGCTCATTGTGGACGTTTAGTGACAGATCAGTGTAGACGCGGCTTTAGTTTGTTAATAATTACATTGTTCGGCTCTGTGTTTTCCAGGATGAAGGCGGTGAGTAAGAGTAAAGAGTCTGTGCTGACGGACTCGGAGAAGGAGAAGTTCCCTCCGACTGTTCCCTCTCTGGACTTCAGCCTGGATGACTCAGCCCTGGATGCTGGTCTGGAATGTCACAGCCCTCCGCCAGATTACAACTATGTGGTGCGCTACTCCACTCCTCCAGTTTAACCTCCTCCCCACCGCCTGGACACTCTGACTGACAGCCCCCCCCCAGGCCTTTGTTCTCCTCTGTTTATCTGTGGACTGAACTATAGCAAAGTTTGAGAGGAAAACACGTGAGATTGCCTCATAATGTGTTTAGAGAGGATGCTCTGAATCGACTCATGAACTTCCAGGGCGCCTCCTGTGCAACAAAAGGAAACCTGTAGACTATTGATTCTTTTCCAGTTTTCAGACGTTAATGCTGCTGGTCCCTTCAACACCCACTGTGATTTGTCAAACAGCTGAAAACAGGCTCAGGTATTTCTTTAATCTACTGTGAAAACCAACTGCATTCATTCAAACTTCTCCACAGATTTTAACCAAATGCAATCGTATGTTAATGAAGACCAGAAAAAAGAGGATAGCTTGGGCTTTTAAAATTTACACAGAGATATTTTATACATGTTAAGTTGCTTTCGAAAGTAAAATCCAGAAAGTTTGTACATAAAATTAAAAGAAGCTCTTTTTGCATCGCAGCTACTTCTGTCCATATGAAGGTTTTAAGGACACTGAGAACCAAATAACATTAATTTGACATTCTTAAAAGTCTTATATTCGAGGTGCTGTTGCTCCTGTACTTTGACTAAAGCTCATGTAACTCAGGTTGACCCATAGTGGGGTACTCTGTCATCTTTCTAAGCTCTCCCAGTTATGAAAAATCACAGGTCAGTGGAGGAAACAGGGTCAAGCTGAAAGTTTTGCTTTGGATTTAACAATACTGTTCGAGCGTGAAGGGGCATTTTTTTAATGATTCCTCCTCCTGGTCTGTCCCAGTCTGGTATTAAAGAATCTCGAACACTGTATATATGAATTCAAACTAAAGGAGAAGGGAGGGAGACGAGAACCAGGGAGCCACGTTAAATTGTTTTCGTGTACAAATTGAGGTAGAAAACATTAGATTAGAACAAAACACAATAGGAGCAGTTTGTCAAAAGCACTAATAAGATCAGTTCTGTATTTATTTAGACTGTAAACACTGTCTTTTAGTAACGCAGTCCTGTTGTTCATTTAGATTCATATTTAAAAGTTAATCAATGGAATTTTAAGCTCACTCTTCCTAATAGTGCATTATCCTAGCATTCAGTTGCAGATTTCTATGCTGTTTGTGCTGCTGTATTCACTGATAGTAAAGCTGAGGGAGTCTGAATGTGCAGAGTCATGTATCCTTTGTCTTGTGCTGGTGAAGCTTGCGGTGCAGGCGACACAAACTTTACATGTGTATGAAGTTAGAACCAGCATGCCCTGGTTCACTGTAGTTTTAATTATGTGCTAACATGCAACATCAATGTTTTAACAGAATTTTACTTGTATAACAGGTTATTTTGAGAGTATTTAGGACCAGCCGCTTATACATACACTGTATAGACAGAAATATTGGGACACTTTCACACCTACTGGTTGTAGGATGTAACATTCCTCTTAATTTGAAGTGTTATCTTGATAAAAATGTTTGTGTAAGTTGTCATTAATTACCATGATAAATGTACAGTCAATATATATTTTAAGTTTAAGGCTGACTTTTTTTTTTAGAGTGGAAGAAACGAACTGGTTACTTGTAGGTGTAAACAAGTATTTACAGTCAGAATGTGTCAGAGCATCTTGTAAGTGTTTTAGATGACAGTATAAATAAAACTGACCCTAAAGATGAAGGAAAAAATGTTTATTGCAATATAAAATGATATTGTGACATTTATTATCATTTTGTAGCCCAGAAACTCCTGAATTCACCACGTCCCAATACTTTTGTCCATATTGTGTACTTGTGTCATCCCTGTAAACATTCTGTACTTCATTTAGTTCAGCTTTTTGACAACTAACGAAACAGTATTTGTCATTATGTAAACATCACATCCACATTTTAACCCGTGTTTCCAATCGATGTCTTGTTTGTGGACCAATTTGTCATGTTTTTGAGGAGAAGACAGTAATTATGCACTGATACTTTATATCAAATATAATATTTTGTATTCTAAAGGTATATTATATTATTATCGAGCAGTGTTGAGGGTCAAAAGTTACGATGTTACAAACGTGTCACACTTTCATTTTGCATTTGTTTTTAACTCTAGACTCCATTACTTTACATAGTTTAACTTACACTCACAGTATTTTTGTCATTTTGCTTCTACCAGCCTCATGATCATCAAGCTCATGCTTTCATTTAATGGATAATATTCACATTGTGTTATTTTATGCTACATTTGAAACTTTTCTAATGATTTGTGTTATTTTATACATAATATTGACCAATAATGCAGCAGTTTAAACCCTCCTCATAGTTTTATCTGTATTTTGTTCATGTAGTGTAACAGGTTTTAGTCCCCCAACACTGTAAACTGAGCATATGAAAGAAATAAATGAATAAAGATCTATATATTTATACAATAATGACCTTGTGACAGAATGTTTGTACTCTCATTTTGCTCGACGGCTGCTGTTTTTACTGAAGTCTCAGTGTTTGTCTTTTAATGAGTTTCATTGACTGATTCACTTCCTGGAAACACCCAGAAAAGCAGGAAATGTACCTGATTAATTCTCAGATTGCTAATTCATTTAATCAAGTGTTGACATCTGGAAATTAAGTTGAAGAGATCTAAATATTTTTGAGGTCTGCATATACATTTATTTTATTCATTTTACAAAGAAAAAAGCAAATATTTAAGCAGAACTGTGAACAGACTGACCATAATCTGACAATGAATGAACTGCAGCACTAACTCATTCCACAGCTGTTTGGTTCAGAGGTTGCATTTGGTCAGTGTTATACGGTGGCCGAGACCCGCCATCGCTGCAAATTAAAGAAACGATGCAAATTTAAAAAAAACAAAACAAAACGCTATAAACAAAAAAGAAAACGATGCCAATATAAAAACAGAAATGCTGCAAACACAAAAGGAAACAATGCCAATATTTAAAAAAAAAAAAAACACTGCAAAGAAAAAAGAAAACGATCCCAATATTAAAATACAGCTGCAAAGAAAAAAGGAAATGATGCCAATATTAAAAAAGCTGCAAACAAAAAAGAAAATGATGCCAATATTTTTAAAAATGCTGCTTTTTATTTGCATTGTTTCCTTTTTTTGTTTGCAGCTGGGGGGTTTTTTTTATATTGGCATCGTTTTCTTTTTGTTTGCAGCATTTTTTGTTTTTTTTAAATTTGCATCGTTTCTTTAATTGGCAGGTCACGGCCACCATAGTGTTAAATATTTTTTTCATTTAAATATTCCTTAAAACGAGGGTGTCAAACTCATTTTAGTTCAGGGGCTACAAACATATGACTCTGGATCTCAAGTGGGCCAGACCAGTTAAATAAGTGCATCATAACTTATGACAAGTTGATGGCAGCTCACTGCTCCTAATGGGTACGATGTGCTAATGCTAATGATGTTGATGCTAGACTGTGTGCGTGCGTGCGTGCGTGCGTGCGTGTGTGTGCGTGCGTGTGTGTATAGTGGGTTAAATGCAGACAAAATCTACGTACAGGTAGGGTGACCATATTTTGACTTCCAAAAAAGAGGACTCTCGGCTCAGGCTCAAGATACTTAAAGGATACTGGAAGCTTACGGGAAGATGCCATGTGCCTTATAACCAGTATTCAAGTTGTGAAAAAAAAAAAATGGAGGCGGGAATTCACACAAACAACGATTCAATTTTATTATTCAATCAATAACATATTAATTAATTAATTAATTAATTAATTAATTAATTAGTATTTTTTATTTATTTTATTTTATTTTTAATTGTTATTTTTTAGGGTGACACGGTGGTGCAGTGGTTAGCTCTCATGCCTCACAGCAAGAAGGTCCTGGGTTTGATTCCCGGGTGGGACCTTGGGACCTTTCTGTGTGGAGTTTGCATGTTC
>JAQQZY010000002.1:20895377-20911530 GCA_030068375.1 Ostorhinchus rueppellii
CTCTCACATTCACACCTATGGACAATTTAGATTAACCGATTAACCTATCAGTGCATGTCTTTGGATTGTGGGAGGAAGCTGGAGTACCCAGAGAACCCACGCAGACACGGGGAGAACATACACACAGTCCCAAGGTCCCACCTGGGAATCGAACCCGGTTAGCATGAGTGCTAACCACTGCACCACCTGTGTGTTTGCCCTAACAAACAAAAAAAAAAAAACAAATAGAGGGCCCCAGAATCCAATTTTTCTTAGGGCCCAATCGAGGCTTGGGCCGGCTCTGACATCAGATATGACCCATCTGGACGACCAGAGGCTCTACAGAGAACATCTTCAGCAACACTGATTCACCACTAAAATCTGCCATTTGACAGATGGTTGTTTTTGTAAAGTCAGTGATATTTTTGCTGAAAAAGTAACTGTTTTCTTCAATTTTCTCTGTTCTGACATAACCTTTGGATTTAATCTGAGCTTTATTGAACATCTACACGATCATTAAAGGAAGTACAGGAAAAGCCCTGATTTCTGAAGAAAAATGCAAAATGCAGAAGTTGATATAAGGAAAGGTTAGATGTGTGGATAGTTTGAGATCTTCTCAAACCATCACACATAAAAAAAAATTAGTTGAGTGAACCAAATTAAATTACATTAAATGTAATTTAGTTTGGTTCACTCAATTAATTTTTTTACGTGTGACCTATTGAAGAAAACTTTTCAAACTTGATCAAATGTTTTAGTTTTAACAGTGTAGCCCTAACATGATGCAACAACATGAAAACCAACGTGCAAAGCTCGAGTCATGACGTAACTACAGAGACACATTTATTTTTGTGGGGTCTGGACCTGAAAATGCTTGGGCATCTCTGCTATTGCACAATATCTACTGAAAATAGTAACATAAGTAAGTAAAATAGTAATACTAATAACTTTTGTGTTGTAGGAAGACATTAGCTTGTGCTGATCTGCCTGAAATAAGTGCATTTGTTGGATCCACTTTCTGCTCTTCACAGTGGATTTTCCCCTTTGACACACTGAAGACTTGTTTAATTCATTTTAATGTATATTCAAAAAAGCTCATGTAGTAAAACTGAATACTATAATATTATTCTGATTGTAATACTCACTGGGGTTTATATTATTCAGGTGTGTTTGTGGGTGGAGGCTTCCCTCCTGTGGTAGAAACCGGAATGACAGCTCTCATGAGTCTGGGGTGTTATTTCTGCACAGATCCACTAGAGGGCAGCAGTGAGTCTGGTGAAATGGTTTGATCACCTTAAAGACAAAATGAAAGAGAAAGGTTATAAAAACAGAATGCATCACTCAACTACTGGAGCTGTGCAGTTATAAATCATTAAATATAATAGTTCACATCAGTGAAATAAAACTGAATGTGAAAGTATCTTAACTTTTCTAATAATTACTTCAAATAGGAGATGCCATTAGTTCTTCAGAGTCCAATTTATTTCACTAATTAAACTTTGGTCTTATATCTTCTCCTGTTTTAATAACGATAATGATTTTTTTTTCATGTTTTCAAGGAAAACTAATAAAAACAGTCAGTGGGAGCTAAAGGGGTTATTTTCTCTTACAACACAGACATTTTGGACAGAGATGAAACTGACAAATCAGAGGATTGGGACCACCATTAACTCACTTACATTCTCATACAAATGTTGTGGTCAAACAGATGCTTTAGAGAAATCCACCAACATGTGCCTTCACTGTGGAATTCCACACAAACCAATCAGTGAGCTCTGTTAATAGACACCTGCCAAAACTTTAAGAATAAACTCAACCAGTGACAGAAAGGAAGATAAATGGGAAATGATCTAATATTAGACACTCCTACAGCAATTTTTTCAGTCCCAAACTTGAGCTGAATTCCAGATTGATATTATTTTATATATGATAAAGTCATATTAATGCTCATTAAACGTAAATGTAAATGGGGCCTCATAGAATTCATAGAAAAACAGTGGATAGGTGACTAAATACAACTGTTTAGAATATGTCTGCATTTTCTTTATAGATTATCTAATGATGACAGGTTCATCAAACCTGCTGAACAGTACCCCAGAAAACATCAGTTCTGTGTATTCTTTCGGGGAATTGGGTGAATGACGTGTTGAAGGACGCTATTTGTCACAGAGGGGGTTGTTGGAGTTTCCTTTAAACCGGAATTGGCTGTTAAGTGCGACCTTGAGGTGTGAACAGGGAATACGAAAGGTCCGGCTTGTTGCAAGAAAAAGTCTCTCATACTTTGCACCTCGTTTGCAAGTGAATATCTCAACAAATAAAACCAGGTTTGTGCTTGAAAAGTTTTTGGAAATGGCTGAATTCCCACGAGTTGATTAAAAACTCACAAATATGCACTTTTCATTCTATTGATTGATAATTACCTTTTAATTGTACTGTATTTAAATCTTACAAACTATAAGGGAACTTTACTAGTTGCCAAAATGAACTGTAACAAATGAAGTGGAGTTAAATTAAACAAAATACAAAACAAAGTGTGCGTAATTGCGCACAGCTTTTATGGCTCTGCGCATGTGATCCTGTTTCTTTGAAGGATGGTGCAGCTTGTGCAGCTGATAGGTTGTGGTGTTAATGTATTCATGCACTTTTAAACTCATGTCCAGGATAGGCCCACTGTCATCTGATGAGGCGTTGCAGAAACAGGCGCAAAGGGACAGACGAGCCGCAGCACCTACCCCTCTCATTTGGATGCAAATCACCAAGACTTGAGGAGTGGGCTGACGTCAGGCAGGCCTTAGTATACCTTTAGCATCTTGTCAACAGAGCCACATCATGTGAGACTGGAGAAAGGCTGGAAATACGTCGCATTTCACTTTGGAGTCGTACTGGACTATTTCAAGCAGCAGAGGGATTGTTGTAAGAGTTACAGGACAACCATGTTGCCTTAAAACAGGCCACATCCTTCCTTTTGCTCTTTTTATTACTTCTTCATTCTTTTTTTTTTTTTTCAAAACATGTATGTGGGATACCTACTGGATAAAGAAACCGGCATGTATCACCAAGGGCCAGTAAGAAGACCAAGCATCAATCTGCCTCCACAGAACTTTGTTTCTACTCCTCAATATCCCGACTTTACGGGGTACCATCATGTGCCAAACATGGATACGCACACACAGTCTGCAGGGAGCTGGGGACCTACATACAGTGCTCCAAGGGAGGACTGGGGCGCATATAGTCTTGGACCTCCTAATACTATTCCTACGCCCATGAACAACTCGTCTCCTGGACAGGTTCCTTACTGCTCATCTGAGTACAGTCATATGCATCCTCCAGGGTCCGCGGTGTTACAGCCGCCCCCTGAAAACGTTACAGTTGCACAACTTTCTCCTGAGAGAGAAAGACGCAATTCATACCAGTGGATGAGTAAAACGGCACAGTCTTCGTCTACAGGTGAGAACACCTTAGGTAAATGCGCCTTCTTTTCTATTTTCTGATGAAATAAATGATTTGATGTGTTTACCAAAGCTTTTGCCCTACAGAGTAAAACGTGGAGTAAAACCTCTAATGACAGATGTCTGCCAATGAAAAAGTTTACGCACGAATTATATTTACTCGCTTGGACAAAGTTTGATTGAATAGAACGCATGAAAATGTTATAAAAACTTAAAAAGGGGTCTGCTTCTGTGAAATTGTCTGTCTTGTCTTCTAAAAAGCTGACGAAATACCCTGACTGCTCATACATATTACAACTAAAGCTATTTGTCCTAAAGATCAGAGAAATGCTTTGTGTAGCTCATCATTTTGGCTGTAAAATGGACATTGGAACAGGGTTCAGTCCACCTCAGTCGTTCTTTTGGTGGAAATGAAACAGAAAGGTGCGAGGAACCGGCGCCAGGCCAGTTGTCATGTTAATGCCATTATTCTAGTAGATGTGAGGCCGACTTCACTGTCACATTGTTTGGTGTTTTGAGTGTTATCCGTCATATCCAGGCGGTGGCCTTTGCTTTCAACACCTCTTCACTTTGATATGCACCAGTGTCTCTTCCTCTCACAGAGTTATATTGCCTGAAAAAGTGCAGGTTTTCACAGCTGATGTTACAGTCGTGGGTTTAATAAGCACTTTCAGTAGAATATAACTCCACTGAAATCACATGCATATATATTTTTTATAGATATTTTAGATGGAGAAGACAGTAGCTGGAGGCTTTAGTCTTTTAAGTTATTTCTAATCAAAACCTTTGCGTAAAACATTCTCATGGACTTTAAACCTAAAATACTCAAACAATTTCACTTCATGGTCGATGCATGTATGATGGCTTTTAGTCTTCTGTGTCATGTATGTCTCTTTAACATGTCAGTTAAGGATCTGTTTGATATTCACTGTGTTAATTTGTCCTCTGAGAAACATCAGAGGCTCCATTTGCGTGTGTTTAGACAAAGATGTGCATTCAAGATGCTGTGCGCAGATAGGCCACGTTTTGGCATGTGGTCACTTGTGTGCAAATCATCCAGTTCAGCTGATTAAAGGCGATCATTGTGAGTCAACAGAAGAAAAAAAAAGGACTAACATCCAGACTGGGTTTTGTTTATTGTCACTTTTGCAGGTAAAACAAGAACGAAGGAGAAATACAGGGTAGTGTACACAGACCACCAGAGGCTGGAGCTGGAGAAGGAGTTTCATTTTAACAGATACATCACGATCAGGAGGAAATCTGAACTGGCTGTCAACCTGGGGCTTTCAGAGAGACAGGTACGTTATATCTGTTATGCTTTCAATTGTTTTATGCGACATGTAATATCTACGCATGCGCACGAATTGATACACTACATTGAATTAGAAATATAAAAACATGAGCTTGGATGCTTCATTTTACAATCATGTGACATTTACTTTAAATGATGCTTTAAATTGATGTTAAATTTGAATAAATTGTTGCTCCTTTTACTAGATATTTGAATGCTTATGTTGACTATAAACGCGTGCGTAAAAGCAACATGTAAACGTCACACGATATATTTATGTTTTACTATTTGTTTACTTGTTTATTTTTATTTTCACACAAAAATATTAAAAAGTGTTTTCTCAATGTTTTCCCAGGTTAAAATCTGGTTTCAGAACCGCAGAGCCAAAGAGAGGAAATTGATCAAGAAGAAGATGGGTCAGTGTGACGGCAGCGGGGGCTCAGTGCACAGTGACCCGGGGTCTGTGAGTCCTCTGCCGGTGCCGGGTTCCCTCAGCCCCTCGGACATGCACGGATCTCTGTACCCTCCCCAGGGAATGAACACCTTGCCGTCTATCAGGAATATACAGCAGGTGACGGTGACTCAGTGATGGAGCACCGTCTGGACCATCACATATAACTGAGCACTCCGACCCGCTGACAGGACACTTGGAGAGGCAGCCACAGGATGAACTCAGGCCTGGAGCACAAAGCTGCGGAAAAAACTATGATTTATAGCAACGAAATACTGGAGGCTCTTCACATATTGCTTTTTATAGAATAGTTCTAATAAATGGGGGGGATAAAAATGGAAAAAATCAACGTGTTTCAAGCTTTAAAAAAAAACTTTTGTTTGTGTCTGGATTTAGTAAGATATAAATATCCTTTTTTGTGTATGTGTTTGTGAATAAAAAAATGTGAATTCAGGGACATTTTAATGAAGTTTTAAAAGTGGACTGTATTATGTGACGCCGAACAAAATGCCTATAAAACTTGACAAATCATTTAGGCCTACGAGGTGTTTCAGCACAATTTATCCGCTTTACACTGCAAAAAGTAAAACATTGAATCAACTTTTTTAAAAAAATTCTTCAGTAGGTCACACATAATAAAAACTAGTTGAGTGAACCAAATTAAATTATACTGAATGTAATTTAATGTAATTTAATTTGGTTCACTCAACTCATTTTTTATTATGTGCGACCTATTGAAGAATTTTTTTTAAAGATGATTCAGTGCTTTACTTTTTACAGTGTAGCAAAGCTGGACAGACTGAGCAGTTATACGGGTAGAACGGTTGTTTGTTGGCAATGTTCAAGATGTAAATAAATAGCTTTTTTGCAGTACAGTTTTCTCATTTCTAATTTGTTTTTCCTATATGGTAATTTTTACAGTAGCTCTAATTTATTAGTCCATTTGACAGCTATGTTTGCGTCTATTCTGAAGGCCTAAACACACTCAAATGTCTAAAAGAACAAGTAATAATAGAAGAAAGTAGGTTGAATTTAGACCTCTGCTCGTTTCCAAATGTTAGGTCTATAATCTTTGGAAATATTACAAACCACCAGGAGAAACCCACATACTTCCAAAGCCAAAAGAATGAAATACCCTGAAGGATCATGGGTAAAATGAATGAATGAAACAAAAGCATTACAGCTGATCATGTACTGTGACTTTTAATAGCATGGGTCTACAAAGTTACACAAGTTGACTCTTACCATAAATGTGAGTTATTTGCCAATAAAAGTATTTTGAACATATAAAATGTGTAGACCTGTCTTTAGTGTACCTTAGAAACACAAGGAAATTGTGAGGCTGCAAAGCTTGCAAAAAACAAATTTGGGTCTTACCAAAACTTGAATATATTTCTAGGTTATGTGGAATAGACTATACATATATGTGCAATAGCCTATGGTTTATCTCAGCTGTAGAGAAGGCCTATTATGTCTTCAGTCCACAAATAGATCTGAAAAATATTAGACCTACAAATACAATTCATAATCAGATTATAATCAGATAATCAAATTTACAAGTGTTTTATTCAATAACATGAAAAATGGGGGTGATTTAATTTTATGTATATGGAAGAAGCAGGGTTGAGTCTGGTTTGGAACTGCTTAATTTTTTTCCCATAAACATTGCAGTTGGTTATTTTTCTTTAGCACTGGCTGTTTTTTGTACTTTCTACACACACTGTTTCCCGTTAAGTTTGAATAACTGTGTCTTCAGACAAATTCCTCAGTTTATTTCTATGTACACATCAGTAACCATCAGGTGCAATGATCACACACTGAGTCCAAGTTACACTTTATCTATCAAGAATACATCACATTGTCACAATCACTTTTATGAAGAGAGGTAAAATATTTTATTCCAACTTTATGGCAGCAGTATGCATATTGGGGCAAACTCTGACAAGGAAACTTTTTTGTAGTTTTACTGAATATTCTTTCTTGAACTGCATAAAAAATGGAAACTGGAAACTGCAATGGAAAGGCATTAACTCAAAAATCTAAATAACTATGGGTCTAATGTATAGCCTAGTTTTAGATTAAACTACCCAATAGTTTATACAGTAGATGAAATTAGCTCAACTTTAACTATTTACAGCATCAAATATAGAGAGACAATATGAAAAGAGGAAAATATTTTCTTCCAACTGTGTATGTGACTACAATCAAGGCATCTCCATAGTCATTTATCAAAGAAAGCTCAGACGTCTGGGTAATGAAGTCCAATTACTTTAAGTGACGGATACTAATTGTCATGTGGCTCTTTGGGGTAAAAAAAACAAAAACACTTTTCCTGTCTTGGATCCTGTGTACCTGACAGAAGGCCGTCTCTGCTACATTTTTAACCTTCTTGGGGCAGTGATCCTCTTTATTCACTGTCACGTCTCCGCTGATGATAAACATTTCCAACGGGCTCGTCCGTGCGTCCGTGCGCAGCCCCGTATGAGACGTCATGAGCGTCTTACTACCCAACATGGCGGACTTTGATACCATTTATGAGTTAGAAGACGAAGAGGATGAACACGTAGTGAGTGAGGAACACTTGCCCAGATACTGTCCGGAGCCCGTGGTTATGCGAGGGGCCGGCCACATCACAGTGTAAGCAGAGCCGTGTTTGTCGCTCCCATCTGTCAGGGTGTCGCTGTTTTGTTTTGGTATCTGCACCTTTAGCCTGGTTAGCCTGATGCTAGCCTGCTAGCTAACGTAAATCACAACAACTAACAGTTAGCCTTGTGTTTATATCTGGGTTCCCTACTGACGTTTATACTCAGTTATCCAGTGTTAACAGTCTTATTTCTCCGTGACAACCGCTAACGTGGATCACTTATTTATACTTGTAAATGTGGAAGTTTACATGTGATGCACCGTTCGCCACAAGTCACAAATAAACACGTTATAATAACAGCTACAATAACACTAGTGTATTTCAGGCCAGACGTCAAGTTAGCGCAACATCTCCAGCTTTTTACTGTCTCCAACTTTATTATCACAATTTTCCCGCATTGTTTACATGGACATTTCACTATATTAATGACATATGATGTAGCCTGAGGCACTTTATATGGACGACAAATGGACTGTGAATAAGCAGTGTCCGCTCCCCTTCCTCTTGTCCAGCAGTGTTTCTGTTTGGTTTCACTCATTACAAGCTACAAACACCATCTACGTATTTTATGTTTGATCTTTTCTGCAGTTACATGCCTGTGCAAAAACATCTGTAGCTGGTCATATTGAACTTCTGAGCCAAATCTGCATTGAGGTGTTGGATGATCAAAACCAGACAAAACGTGTGATGAATCGGGTTTTACAGAGTTTTGTATAATTTCTGGTAAAATTAAATGATAGTACATTATTTTGCAATTTTGCGAATGAATGTGAAGACTTATCTTATTTTAGATTGTTAGTGAAGATGATGCAGGTGTTTGATTTTCTATACTGAGCTGCATATTCCAATTATAAAGATATACTTCTTTGCAATTATCAGTTTATACTTGCTTTTTATTGACGTCTGTGTATATGTGTATTAGGTTGCAGTTGTATCTGTGACCTGGTTAAGTGTGCTGCTGCTCATCTCAAAAGATTTTAATCTCAATGAGTCTTTCCTGGTTAAGTAAAGGTTATATAAAAAAAATGTATAACAATAACATAATATAAGGATACATATACACTAAGTTTTTTATTTATGTCACTGAGGGTCACAAAAGCACCTTAATTAGTTCATTAAATATGAGAGACATACTTATATATACGTACATTGCATGTGTATAGCATGTTAGAAGTGTCTACATTTGCTTTATAGTTTTGATACTGTAAGCTTTGAAAAATATAGCAAGATTCCCAATTATTTTGTTTTTAATGAATGAAGTTGCATGTTACCATATTATCATAAGATATCAATTATTTCAATGCTTTATCAAGTATCTGCTAATTCTGTTTATGTTTGTTTTGTCTTCTTCCAGATTTGGACTGAGCAACAAATTTGATACAGAATTTCCCTCTATTCTGACGGGAAAGGTACAGTTACTTTTAAGCTTTCTTGTACTTCAGTCGTGCAGACTGCTTTCTGTTCACTTCCAAGTGGAAAGAATTAAGCAATTAAAGCCACTGTGAATTCATTGTTCTCTTAAGCCTTTTAACAGCCCTAACTTCCCCGAGCCAGCCCATTCAAACCTCCACTAGAGGTTTTGATCTGATGGAGATGCATCTCAAAAAAGCCTGCACAGTGCATAGAAAGGAGCCTGAATGTGGTGCTGTCCAGCTCTGTAAATGAGTAAACCGTCTATGGGACACAGTTGGCAGGGACACTAGTGTTTCAGAGGGTCCAACTCCAGGTGATAAAATAATGAAATGAAGACTCACAGTAGACAAGAAAGGAAAGCTTCCTGGGTCGGACGCAGAAACACAAAAAGGCTGCAGGGGTAAGAGCAGGCCGAGGGAAGTGTGGGGCAATAAAAACTACCTTCAGTATTGTGACCCAGGGTGACGTGATGGATGAGGTCACAATTATGATGATTGAAGGGTGCAGATCAGGCCCTGCTGGGCTTTATTCTGAGGTCTTTGGCTGTTTGCAAAGAGACCTTTGCATCCTGTCATAAAAGATTACGACCCCCGTTTTATGACGTACAGACTCAGCGAGGAATGAGCATCCATTCAAGTTGTTTGGCCTGCACTGCCACAGGCACTGAGCTTATCTCTCCTTTGACTCCCTCCTTGCCTTGACCAGTCTGGAGCTGGGTTAGCCAGTCAGATGGTTAGTATTTAGAGATCACATCTCATCTCTGGGCAGCATCTGCAAATATCTACCTGTTGATTTTCTGAAGGTCTTTGATCTTTCTGCACAGGTTTCATTTGAGTAGTTGGGAATCTTTCATGTCTGCACCACTTAGAAACACTTGAAATGTCTCAGTCCCTCTTGCTCTTAGCTATTTGGTTCTTTTTCTCACTGCATAGACCCAGTGGGAACTGTTTCATTGTGTAAACACACAAACACATGTTGGGCCTTATTTGTTTTCTAGGTAGCTCCAGAGGAATTCAAAACAAGCATCAGCAGGGTGAATGCTTGCTTAAAGAAGAACTTGCCTGTGAATGTGAAGTGGCTTCTTTGCGGCTGCCTGTGTTGTTGCTGTACAGTTGGCTGCAGTCTGTGGCCTGTTATCTGCCTCAACAAGAGAGTAAGTCTGCAGAGCTGCTGTGACATGAGCTGGACAGTTTAACTCTCCCTTACATCAGAGCTGATTACTCAGGGGCTGTTTTAGCAATTCAGCTGCATTGGTCCAAGTATAGAGGGTAGTAACATCTCATGTTCAATTAGTGGCTCTGTGGAGAAATGACGCATTGCACTGCACAGTTCTGTGCTGCTCAGCTAAAGGGTGTGTCATTTAAAGGTGGTGTTGCCACTCAGAATTACTGACAACAAAGTGGAAATTACTAGCTGGTAAAATGGGAGTCCAGTCCATAAATCCTAACACTGCAGCTATTTACTGTTACCTGTTAAAGTGTAACATTTATTAATGACTACTTTTTTGCTTTTTCCATTTCAATAGACTAGAAGGTCTATTCAGAAGTTGCTAGAGTGGGAAAATAACCGATTATACCACAAGGTAAGTCAGATGACAAACTGCACTTTAGCACCTGTGTGGAAGTGTTTAATTGTGTGTGTTAGTTTGAGGTGAGAATCATAGTGATGGATAATGACCATTAATCTGCTTTGTAAACTCTTAAGCTGCTCCATCAGTCCCTTAAAGCAGTGTCAGTCTTATCTGGTGCACAGACTCTGAGAGGATGGTGAGGTCAGCAGTAAAATGCGGTGTTAATTTTGTTTTGTCTCACAGCAACAAATTACAGCTAGTAGCTGTGGAAAGGAATAAAGGAAGCTCTTCAGGGTGTCTGGCCACAGTTTGACCTCAGTGAGACCAGACAGTCCTGCTCCCAAATTCCCCTGACACTGAAGGGGAGATTTCAGACAGATTTTCTTTTGTGTGTGATTGTGTGTGTGTGTCTCTTTGTGTATGTTCAAGAGAGGAGCTGTTCATTCATTGTGTCTGCATCTTTTCTTCTCTCATCAGCTGGGCCTGCACTGGAAACTCAGTAAGAGAAAATGTGAAAGCAGTAACATGATGGAATATGTAAGTAGTCGCAATCAAATCAAAGTTATTAGTGTGATTTAGATGTTACTATGACAGGATTTTCCCTTGGTTTGTGTAGGGATTAAGTACTCTGGTGCACTTTTAAAAGACATTTTTTTCATAATTTTAAACCTATATTTTTAGAATAATTAGGAAACTACAGGTATTTTAATTACATGTTCTTTCTCTTTTTCTGGCAGAGAATTATCATCAATTTTCTGTTTCTTAATCTTGGGTCTTGCACCTGAGTTTTAAGCCACAAAGAGAAAAATCTGACTCTTCGACTCATGACTAATTCAATCATGCATTTATCTGTAAACTATTTCCTGGATTAGTAAATGTATCCAGGAAACAATATAATAAATTGTCCTGAAATAAATGAATAAATGAGAAAAAAAGTCTATTTCAATTTTCCCAGAGCCCAAGGCGATGTCGTCATCAGAGGCTTAATAAGTCCAAAATCCAATAATCTGAATTTTAGGTCTGGAAAAACCACCTTAAATAACATTTTGACAGGTCTTAAAAATTGATTGACTTTAGTGCATCATTTAAAAATCAATGCAGAGGGCATCAGAACTGACTAATTGAGTTTTCTTAATTTAGCGACCGCATTTGGTGCCAGTGGACATCTTTTGCAAATTTTTGTAAGCATTGTGCACAGATACGATAACAATAGTTCAAAATGATTAACACCTCACTGACACAAACAACTTAAAAATGCAAATGAATCCTGTAATTAGTTAAATAACCTTACATTTTCTTGGAAAAGACCCTCAAATCTTAGAAGCAAACAATCACAGCTTTGGAAAAGATGTCAGATGGAAAATGTTGAAGAATTACATCATCGACTTTTAATTATTGCATTTTGGGGAAAATAGCATGTAGATGTTTAATGAGGGGATTTTATACTGTATTCAGTATAAAATATCTTATTTTTCTGATAAAGAGAATAATAGTTAAGGAAGACTGTACCTGAGAGCTGACGTCACACTAGAACCATTTGAAGATAATCCTGATCATGTTAGGAAATGAATTAAAAGGAGATGTCTGCATTACTCATAAGTAATAACATGATCATTATCACTGTCATTAGACCGCTGTGACAAAGTATTGAAAAGTCAACATTTGTCAGGTGACGTAATCCATCGTGGTTTTCATGTCTGCAAATATGTAAAAATATCTGATATATCAAAAGAATTATCTTGCTTTACAGAATTTCCATCATAAATAATGAATAACAACATAAGTAAATGTTCATTACCATCAACGATATCATCGTCATTTATCTTGAAAGCAATAACCAACCAGCATTTGCGACACATTTGAGTCCCTTGAAATCTGATTAAACGCCATAAGATTTAACACATTTTCATCTCTGAAGTAGATAATTTCCAAAAAAACGCAGACAAGGAACATATAAGTAAAGACCATGTTAAAAAAACAGCCTAGAAGCAATTAATATAACAGCAACAGACTATCAAGAAGTCAAATTGAATTATTGAATGTATTGAATTTCTGCAGAAAATCAGAAAAGGCCTGATTATTCGCAACCTCCCCCCAGAAACCAGTGGAAAATCCTGTTTAATCAGTTTACTGTTGGTCCTTTCTGCTTTCGTGAATACGTGCAAACACCTTCCACTTGTCCTGACAGACCACGTGTTTCCTTTTTTTCCTCTGCAGGTGATTCTTATAGAATTCTTACCCAAATATCCTATATTCCGACCGGACTGAGGCGGCTGTTCAAAGACTGGATGCGTGGCCCTTGAATCTTCTCCTTAGTGCCTTGTATATACAGTATGTTGGAATAAGGGTCTGCACCAGTGTCTCGTGACGACCCTGTACATCTCCCAGTACCTTGTACATTAGACTCTGCAACACTGTCACTTTGCTTTAGAGCAGATTTTGCACATTTCCCGACAGAACTAGACATGCCCCCTTTGTTGCACTCCCATGTGTTTTTGTTACGTGTGACAAATAAGTGAAAAAAAAAACTTAACTCTCGAAAAGTGCATTTACCCCAAAGACCCATCTGCCCCATCCCATCCCTTCTATCAGTAATCCCTTGCAAAGAATGTGATGCCTCCACCTTCGTAGAGTATCCTTGCCTTACGTATGATTTTTAAGTATTTCTATGTGTAACAGAAGGAGGAAGGCATTCAGTAATTCAACAAGTCTGTATATTGAAATGTTGTTGTTGGGTTTAGTTCTTTGCAAGTCGATGGGATGGTTGATATTGCCTAACGTACAGTGTACGTCACCACCCTGGTTTTTCTTCACATTTGACCCCCTATACATGGGAACTAGCTAGGAAAAGAACTTGACCTGTAAATATAGGATAAGCTGTACAGTGGTATACCATTGTTTACATAAAATTACTTAGCTCTTTAGTATTTTTTTTGCCAATATATTGCTGTACCATAGTTTTGATTAATGAGAAGTCTATGTACCTTTGTAGTTTATATGGACCTGTTTACCTTGTAAGCCATATAGTTACAGTGATGCCAGAGTTAGGACTGATCATTGCACTTGAGCCCAGTCAAATGTCAGGAAATCACACTGTAATGCATCCTGGAAATTAATCAGATTACAGCAGCAGCAGTGCATGTTTTTGCCAATGAAGATGACTTTTAAGGATGCGTCATCTGTCAAAGCCGGAGGTTGAACTCTGCACTTCCATTCAGTCCTTTTTGGGGTTTTTTCCCACTTTTTCTCAACTTGGCATTCATTTTGAAGGTTTTGTACCTTTCCCCGTGCTGTGTTTGGACCTCCTGATGTGTTATAGGAAGCACATAATCAGTACATTAAGCAGACAGTTCCTTTGCTTCAGTCCAGTGTTAGTATTACGTTCCTAAATCCTAGGAGATCGCTGCAACGCGTTGTATAAATAGAGTGCCTCTGGAATAGTAGGTGAACCACAGATGTACAGGTTGAAATCTGTTCTCTTGTACAAAAGAGATTTAATCCTCCTCCAAGTATTGTCTCTGTTACAATTCTTGTAAATGTTTATCATGAATCCCTATGGAGAGAGAAAATAAATCGCTCATTTTGATTTTTCTTTGCTGCTGTTTTGTTTTGTTTTTTACACGATCAGATCACTTGAAAGTAATTTATCATCATTGACATTTTAGTAAAACAAATCATGATCGATCTCTTGGTGATGCATAGCCAACAACAGAAATGTGGCTGTTTATCATGTGTAACAAGGTGTTGAATCGTTAACTTTAACAAGACGGCCCTCAATTACTCGACACATTAGGAAAACCGGTGAACGCTGATGCTGAAAGCGGACTGTGTTATGGCTGAGACGGTGGAAGAAGATACTGGACGTCGCTACAACCCCCGATGACTGACGCGCTGGGCTTTACTCTGCCTGCTTTTATGGTCCTTTGTGTTTTTGTTTTCACATCCACATTGTCTTTTCCTGTTTAGACAGAGGTTTTCAGTGCAGTAACCCCAACTCCACCACAGCACTAAGCATTTAAGCTCCTGCCAGGACGGGGTTCATCTAACTACAAAATAACTTTTAAGACCAGAACTTATAGTTACTGTTCCCATTTCCCAATAAACCAACATTTTAGGATGTAACATGGTAAATACAGCTACATAATATAGGTTTTCAGTGCCTTAAAGTTTACAAAATTAGAGAAAACTGTTTTCGACTAATGAACTAACCTACTCATTATACTCAGACCTGCATTAGTTAACAGTGTATGGACTGCTTACATTTGGAGCGAGTTGTACTGGTCTTATACTGTGGTGTGTTTGCTCGAGTAAACACTCCCATCTGTTTTAGGTGTGTTTGTACATGTATGTTTGTGCTAAAAAAACAAGAGACTGAAAAATAAGGGGTAAAGTCAAGATACTGAACTATATACACGAGTAATTTGTTGTAAAATCAGCAGCTTTGATTACACTTATTATATGAGGAGGGGGTAAGTAGACACATTTTAGGCTACGTAAACATGAGTTTAGAGTTCATGTTGACGTTTATGTGCAAAAAGTCATTTTCTGTATGTGACGTGGGTTTGAAATGTTATCAGGGTCAGAGTTGAACATAGAGGAAGGAACTAAATCCTCTTCTTTAGTTTGTGCAGTTTATGTCCACTAGGTGTCAGACTGAGACATGAATGAACTGTACATGGTTGGTGGATGCCTCTGATAGACATTTCTCTCTCCTTTCAGTACAAATAGAGGTTTATCATGTGAAGAAGTTGCTTTAAAATGCAACAATGTGTCACTCTGATTATGCAATTGTGCCACTCAGTCAATGTTATAAGTTTGCAGTGAAGTACAACTCAATTAACCTTTAACCCTGGATGATTTTTGTGATGTAAGGACGGTTGTGTGTCTGTTCAGTCACAGACCAAACATGTTGCCTTCCTTTTTGACATTCAAGCTCAATCTGTCCCCAGTACAAGGTGGAAAATACTGTCGCCACACCATCTGTCTTCACCAAATGACTTTAACATTAATTTTATTTATAAGAATTCCTGAGTTTTATATTTTCAACAAAATATTAAAGGCAAATGTATGAAAATGTTCAAGTTTCCATATCTACTTGTCTTTTTTTTTCATACTTATCCAGGACTAGAAATGACTAAAATCACCCTGGTCATAATGATGAAATTCACTCAAACACAGTGTTTTATAATCTGTTTTATTTTACAGTTTTTGTTTGACCTAACGGAGATGTATGAAGTACTGGAGTAGAGGAGTGCAGTAGAAGTACAAGTGCTAGATCAAAAAAACTGACTTGAATAAAAGTTGAAGTGTTCTTTAAACATCATACTTAAGTGAAAGTACTAAAGTATTCACATTT
>JAQQZY010000002.1:20911951-20933294 GCA_030068375.1 Ostorhinchus rueppellii
ATGTATCAGAGTAAAAGGATTAAATTCATCCAAAATATGTAGTGCAGTAAAAGTGGAAGTAGGAGGAAAAAAGAATATTCCAAAAAAGTACAGATACTGCATTTTAGTACTTAAGTGGTTCTGCTGCGTTACTGCACATCTCTGGGACCTGACCTGTACTAGCTTTTCTGAAATATTACTATAGTATCTGTCAGTCAGGTATCAAACATCGTCTGATTCAGGAATACAATGAATTTCATCCAGTTCATTTAAATTGATAATTTTCATTACTTTTTATTTTTTTTAACTGTTTAACTGTAGACTAAACATATGACAAGTTCTTATCTTATTTAGAGGATTGCATGTGGATGTTTTCGACTTACGAATAAAGTACCATCTGCTCTAATCTGCTATGTTTCTAAAGGAAATCAGAGCCATTCACTGCCTCAAAGTAGGAAATTATGTTGAATAAGTGATGTACAGTGTTATAGTCTACACACGTCCACATAAGAGCTCTGCACTGTCATTGAAAAGCCAAGGAACTCCCCTTTACTTTGCTTTTAAAAGCATATGCGAGTTCTATTGGTGGGTCAAAAGTCTCAAAGTTTTAATAAGCTTCTTTTCCCTGGAACTTGCAGCATATACTGTAACAGTACATGTGTGAACTGTGTACATTTATTATCCATAAACTTGCATGCAGTTTGGCCGTAGTTGTTTTCTATGTTATTAACCCATAAAGACCCAAACATCCACAGGTGTCCAAACCCATGTACTGATCTAAACTGTTCAATATCTGTTGATTCACTAATCCTACCAATACTTGTAAATAATAATTGGTGTAAAATGCAGTTTATCATATTTTCATGGTTATCAGATATGACCCACGTGAACATTCAGAGGCTCCAAAGCGAATGTGGAAACACTGTCATTTTCACTAACACTGAATCACCAGTAAAACCCATGGAGTTTAATAAATGACAGTGGATGCACACACTTGGTTTATGTTCAGTTAATGATAGATTTTTTTGTAAAAAGTCACTTTTTCTCTAGTTTTCTCTGTTTCTGATATAAATAACCTTTGAATTTACTCTAAGCTTTTATGAACATCTATATGATCAGTAAATTATAGAAAAAATACCATATTTTTACTGAAGAAATGCAAAATAAAGAGGACAGTATTGCAATAAAGAGTGACAAATCATTTCAGAAAGGAGCAATACAAAAAAAAAAAGTAGCACTGTATCTTTATGGGTTAATATAGATACATATTTTTTCAACTATTGGTTATTTGTTCTATAGTTCGCCACCTCTTTGTTTTTTGCATGTGTGATAACCTTCCTAACAGAAGTGTAGCCCAAAACGTATTAGACCCCAAAGGACACATCATCTATATAGACATAGCTGTGGAATATAACAACCAATTGAACTCTGTGGAACTATTAAAGCATGCACAGGCCTGGTTAAAAGGACTGTAACCTCTTATTAATTTATTCATTATCTGAACCCGCTCACTACGGTCACTTATCTTTAATAATTTTGTCCTGCCTTCAATAAACCTTGTTATTTCTTTGTCCGTTGCTGTTATTCCTGAGCACATATATTAAAAAAAATGAAATAAATCAATCTAACCCTCACTCTTACATGGGTTGCTGGTGATAGTAATTAATTTTCTCCTATAAAACCCCTCTAATCCACCCAGTCATTGTGATGAACTGACTACACGAGTAATTAAATCATATGATCTAAATTAAATCATGTAAAAGGGTCCACTCTAAACACAGTTTGATACTTCCACTGCAGATAAAAGAACAGTCCGAGATAACGTTTTTGGATTACTTTATTGAACGTGGTGAAACAGCCGATGCACACGCCTCTAATATTTCACATCCACTCTGGCTCAAGCGAATTCTGAAACAATACTCTGAACTTTTCAAATACAGTCTTGTATCAGTAAAGGTACAAGAAAAGGCCACTAGGATTGTGTCGATAAATTAAGGTAAAGTTAATGATTTCAGCAAAGCGGCTCACCTTGAACTTCACACAAACAGGACACAATGAGCTGAAATAATGAGAACAATGAAACATTTTGGTACGGGTGCAATTTAAGGCAAGTTTACATTCTAGTTTGTCCTTCAGGGTTACAAGGCACCTGCTTATCGGAACAATTCAGAGCCAGGAAATTATGTGAAAATGAACGCATGTCAAATAAATCCAAAATCGTTAATGACACATTTATCACAGGCACATCTGCTTCCACAGGCCACATGACTTTACCAAATTAACCAGGTTTATTACGCCTCCTTAAAGTCATTTCCTACTGTACATGTAAGTCAAACTGTGACCAAATTTCCTTTCGGGAACCAAATAAACCAAAACTTCCTGGTTAACCTGGTAAAACCGCTTTATTGAAGATGCCCCAGTTCATAGTTTGAAACCGCAAATATGTTAAAACAGATTTCCTGTTACGGTCTTTTGCTGCAACAGGAAATAAACAAAGATTTAACAGTTGTTATTGAAACAGCTTTCAAAGTGTGTATTGTTTTTGCTGACTTCATTTTAAAGGCTTGGATGGGAAAATCTCAGACGTTTCAGATTCTTTAAACCCTTATGAACCCTCCAGTCCATGAAGCTGCACAGACCAGAGGCGACTCCAGGTCTTTTCCAAGGCTTTCACACACACAGTCCTCAATAAAATCTCTCTCCTTATAAAATACACTGACTCTAGCTGTCCATTTTATTCCCATTAGTTTCTGTAAAGCATGTTGCTGCAGAAAAGTGTGCTATAAACAGAGCTTATAATATTTGTGAGTGAAACTGCAGGTAGAGGACAGGATGACGGATCAGACTTTGGCATCGCTGTAGTGAGACGCTGCTCATCTATACCTCTTCATTACAACTATCTACATTATATGCATTACATTTCATCTGTGGAGGCTGTTGATGTGAATCACATGAATCAGGACTAAGAAATGAGAACATTAATCAACAGCTAAGAAAACATACATAAGGATTAAATATGTTCAAAAATAAGAATCTCTCCAGTTTGCCATTAAAATGCAATTCACTGATTGTCATGTTTTCAACCTGATTAAACCCAACATATTCACTGTGAAACTCACTTTAATTGTGCAAAAGGTGGTTCTTGAGCACATATTCTTATTACAAAGAGTTTAACAAGTCTGAACTAACAAGAAGATGCACATGGGTAGAACACAGAAGGAAAGGGACAGTGAACGATGGTGTCTAAGGCTACGTTCAGACTGCAGCCAAATGCGGCCCACATCCTATTTTCTGCGCTATCTGACCTGTTAAAGACAGTCTGAACAGCACAAATCCGATTTTTTAAAATCTGACCCAGGCCACTTTCATATGGGGTCCTAAATCCGATACATATCAGATATTTTACAATGCGACGTCAGTCTGAATGGCCAGGTCGCATTTATCCGACCTTTACGTCATTGAGATTGCTGGAGATGAGTTCTTCTTGTCATTCAAAAATTCTGAATGAAGTCTTTGTTAGTGAAGCTGCTAACTTCACTATCCCACCACTCCTGACTCCGACTCCACATTCAAATATTCCGTCATACTGATGTAGCAGCCAGAGCAAAAAATCTGGCTCTCCTGTTTTTTAATCTTCTACTTAAAATTATTTGACTGGTGCTGACTTCGGTTTAAGAGAAACTATCTGTGTCGCACACAGGCCGACATAAGATGCCTCCATATTCATTTCCGTAAACACAGCGTGTGCTACACGGTCCCGTATTATGTCAGGACCTCTTTTGTGCATGTGGGTCACTTCAGGGTCACATTCAGTTCATATTGAGAACTGATAGAAGTCGCATTTAATTTGCAATATGAACAAACACACACACACAAAAAAAAAAAAAATCTGAATTGTGCATTTAGACCTGCAGTCTGAACGTAGCGTGTCTATACCAGACTCCCTGGCCAGGACACCACAGTCAGCGTGACTTTATTCTTCTGCAACTTAAGCATCGGGATGAGAGATGAGTTGTTCATTCCCACTGTTGTGGCTCCGTTAACAGCCACTATCTCATCACCGCACCTGGAGAGACAGAAGCACAGCTCAAGGGTCAATGTGGTGTCTGAGTGTGTGATGACAGGCAATTGCGTCAAACTGTGGTGGACTCACTTGAGGCGTCCGTCGAAGTGAGCGGGTGTACCAGGCACGATGGTTTTGATGAAGAAAGGCTGTTGGCCGTGACTCTCCTCGTAGCCTCCAACGATACTGAAGCCCCAGCTCTCATTATTGGTCTTTTGGAGGACGATATCGCGACACCAGTGCATGTGACTGAAAGGGGGGAAAAAAAACCCCAAAAAACACAAAAACATAATGCAGTTGAACTAAGGATGGAAATTTAGATGATTTGATATACAAGATTGTTACTGATTCTATTTGCAATTATTTTTTTTATTAATTACAGATAAATTTAATGTAAAGAAACAATAACCCTACACAGTTTTTCAGTGACTCTGAGATGGAACATGGAGAAACATCTTTAGCCCCTTTTACACAGCACTTCTGTTACAGGAATATTTCACCTTTATTCTCTAACGGATCATTTGGTCCCACCTTTATTGCAACTCTGTAATGCCTCTGCAGGTAGTGACAGAGCCGTGATAAAGATGGAATCATGAATCCAGAACGCTACATAAAAGGAACACCTCTCGTTCCGCAACCAAGGTGTGACATTTTGATGAGATATTGTGTGCGACTCCCCATGCTGGGAAAATTTTAAAATGAGTGTGGGCTGTGTAAAGTAAACAAACATATCAACGCGACCAGAAAGATGTCAAACTGGAGAGATGCCAAGATCCTCCAGCTGACGTGACAACAGCTCTACCAACTCTATCCATGCTAACATTTGTGGAACGGTGAAAGATAGCCGACTCTTTTAGAAGCTAGCAACACCACTATGCTCTGAGTATTTCCAATGCACAAGTTATACGCCACACTATATGCTGCACTGCGTCCCCACCCCTTTGAGTCCAGAACGCAGGTCTGCTATGTAAAAGTCCAGCCTGTCTCACCTCTGTTACTCCTTTGGCCTGGCTTTGGAAACTGATCAATGGTGGAAAAAAGGTGGGATCCCCATCTCACCTTTTTCCAGGGTCTCTGTAGAAAAGTGGCTTTTGTGTGTTTTTGTTTTACTTATGTTTTCTTAGTCAAACAAAAAAAATGCGGAAGTGATGCTATTATACTGGATGTGTATCCTTGATAATGAACATGTTGCTTGATACCAAAGCAATGCCACATGAATGTTGAATATCACATGATGGTTTTCGACAACTGTGTTATGTAAAAAGATTTGCAGCAAATGGAAACAGCACCAGTGACAACTAGCAGTGTTGTCATCTTTATTTGTGAATTGACTGCAACAGTATCGACTGTTTCTCTTCAACCCCTTGTTAAATGTTTACAGATGTCTAGATATTAGTTTCACATCCCTGTGTAATGTGATAATTGTCTGAAAATATAATAAGCTGGTAGACCCATCTCTCTGATGGATCAGACAAGGTGGCTCTTGATTTCCATCCAATTAGGCCCGTTTCTTAAACCTTGGTCTTAGAGTTGTTTTTATTAGATACATAACATAAAACAAAATGCTAAATTAAACCATTATGTTAATGTTGACCTCATCAAACCTATTTGAAATGCAGAGAAAAGGCCTCAATTGTAAGTCACAAGAATGGCAAAAAATTACACAAGACAGAAATTCTATAAAAGATGCATAATGAAAAGATGAAAATGGCATAAAAAAACAAAACAAGAAAATTATGTAAAGCACAGAACAAGATCAACATCAGCATAGAATACAATGATCCACATCTAAACTGTTTCTTTTTGTTTTGTTGACGAAGAGTCAGTCAAATACAGGCCAAAATAATCATGTCATAATCTTGTAAACGTGGGTCCTAAAAGTCACAATATTAATCTTTAGGGCCTAGGAATGACAGCCTGATGACTATGAGGAGTGAAAAACAGGATTATAGGAGTTGTGTGCCAGTGCTTCAGTGTTTTAGATGTACCTCGGCAAACCCAGCCAGCGAGTCCACAGAGGAGTCCAGTTGAGCATGTCTTCTCGCAGGTCGTCCACAGGGTCCAGTTCATCCTTACTGGAGGCGTCAGCGTCCTCCTCTGACTCCTCCGACAGTGTCTGAATGACACGAAGCACGACCTGCGACTGAGCCGTCTGAGCCTTGAGCGCAGACACTGCCTCGTTGTAGGTCAACTGTGTCAGATCGACACCGTTGATACTAAGGAGAACGTCCCCTAAAGACACAGTGAGGGAGACAGATGGACTCAGAAAATCTGTGTTCAGTATGACAAATAGTTTACAATAAAACCTCAGAGGAAAATTAAAATTCCAGCAGATACTCAGTGTAAAGGGACTAACTCAATTCACCTTCAGCAACACTTTTTATCTCTGAATAATAGGATTTACCTTTAAATATTTATCAAACTGTCACACTGTAATGCATGCAATACCAATACTGCAGATTGATTTCCATTAAAATATTCTCTCTGTGTTGAGGTTGTCTGAGCAAAAAATACCACAGGAATAAGTTTTCAAGGTCAAACCATAGTTGAAGACACACCAAGAACACTGCCAACCTAAAGCTTCACTTCTCTTTTCTAAAAACACCTACTTAACGCTGCTCTGTACCTCTTTTGATGGTGCCATCTCGGTGCAGACATCCGACGGGCTGCACACTAGTGATGTAGACTGGCAGGCGGCTGCGACAGTCCCGTCCTCCAGCGATGGTGATTCCCAACGAGAGTCGAGGCTCCTTCTTCAGGCTCACGGTTTTCTCATGGCTGGAAAACCCACCTGGAGGATCCTATGAGAACAGTGAAGTTTAACAGGAAATGACTGCAAAGGATGTAGAACATACAGCAAAAATTAATGTGTCATTGTACCCATATAAAGTAATAATTTCACACAGACAATTTCCACCAATATATTCCAGGGTTTTGTGTGTTTATGTGTGGGTATGATGGTATTTGTCCTTTAAGTGGTTGATAGGGTGACATTTTTCTTCTGAGAGGCATGACAGTTGGATTTATATATAAACAAACAGCCGGTCCTGTGTCCTCATGTATCCTACCACAGGTAGCTGATGGAGGTGTGACTTAGTGTTGTGGCTGTTTTCCAGTAATTATTGTTCATGCAGCAACTCACTCCAGTTTCACCAGCATATAATAATTTTTACTGACACTGTGATGATGTAAGGAAACGACATGCCTGTTAAATGATTGGCTTTTGTGTGTCACTCATCACACTTTCCATTATTAAATAAAATGATGTGGCTGCATGTGACCAATGAATTCTGACATGTCTGGGCTCTGTTCATGCAACCAAACTTTGCAATTACAGGCTTTCATGATGGTTGGCAAGTGAAACGATTAAACTTTATGTTCAACTTTTTTTGTTATCCAAGTATTCTAAAGTCTATACTGGCCTACGTTAAACTATCAATTAAGTAAGTGATTGGATTTTTGGATAATACTGGTTCATTAAAGTTCCCATGTACAAGAAACGCTTCATAATAAAATCTGCAATTTTTAAAAATTTCCTCTCCATTAAGTTTGTGATGTCAATTAACTTGAGCCACTCCAGGATCCTTTGACTTAATGGATTCTTGCAAAACCTCTTGTAGAAACAAATGTGAAACATTTGAGATGGAGCTGAGAGTTAAAGGTAGAGGTAATGTGTGAGGATCAGCACATCGCTCTCGTAATGGAAAAGACGTGTGGAAAATGACAGCTTAAATCTTCCTTCTTGTTGCTTTCTGCAGTCTGTAAACTATCAGAAGGGAAGCTCGGGGGAGGTGGGAGCTCTTCCTCTCAACAGCAGGGAACCACCTCCCCCCAGTAAGACGAAAAGACTCTGCTCCACAGGCGAAAGCTAACTGTTACCAGCTTTGATCCTCTGCCATCCAAAGAAACAACCAAAAAACAACAAGACAGTGGCCCCGTGGCGGCAGAGTGAGCAGCACCCCAGGCCTTTTGATCAGGACAGAGGGAGGCCATACAGAAGGGCTTTCATCTCCCCTCACCGACGCAGGTGTCTGCTCTCAAAGCTTCTCACCCCCCACTGGGGGGCTGCAAGTCTGCTCTACTGACAACGTATGATGGTAGTATCACTGACAAAAGAATAACTCCAACAATTACGTAGTGTCAACAGATACAGTATAGTTTGTTAGGTATTTTAAACAATACAAGAAAAAACATCCAGTAGCAGCAACAATAGGAACTGGGAATATCTGTTAATTTTTTGAATATTAGTTTGCAACAAAATGAGGTATATTACCAAGCCCTATTACAATTTTTATACAACTGTCAATTATTTGGCATAATTGTGAGAACCATCTAGGTTCACATATGTAAAAACAGCTCAGTCATTACTTTTCCATTGTTTTCCACATTTTTGATTTGATTGGTTTCTCTTAACGACATGATTTCAAGGGACTTTAGTGCCATTAATACCTGACATTACCTGTCATTTTTTTGTATATTTCAGTAATAAGAGCTATATGTATAAGCTATGTTTGTTATATCCTCACAGTGAATACATTTATATGGCCTACAAGACAAACAGAAAATGTAATTTGCACTTGCTCCATTAGTTTGGACTTGATCGAAGTATTCTGCTGGAAAAACGACGAATGTTTCCAATGCATGGGATTATCATTCTCCTTCCTTCCATCCACTATCTCTCTTCTATCACTTTCATAGGCTACATGAAACAATGACATCCTCTGTGCTGCAACTACATGCTGAAAATGGCAAGTTGTGACAACGACCCGTATCTTTTTATGTGTCCTTTTCTTTTAGTCATTTTAATACCACAACACGCCTCCTCATGTGCACATATTTTACCAAAGCAACTTCCCCCACAAACACTATTTGGCCAAGGCAGTGCCGCATTATCAACGCCAAAAAGTAGCCAAGCAACTCCGAGTACTTTTAGTCCTTTTCCCAAAGGATGAATATGAGATTTATCTACTGCACTGGCGCACTTTAAATGAAAGGTGGACATAAATTGGGCTATGAGACTAGTATTCAGAGCCTCTTAACAGCTCATCTTCTTCCTAAGGTAAACTGCACATGCAGGCTAGTGTACAAATGGAACATATTGGGCAGAAACAGAGGATTAGGTCGCATTACCTTCATGTAGGTGGATCGTCTCCTAAAGTACTGGGGCTCAGGCATCCTCCTGGCTCCTCTGCCGTGTTGTCCCTCTCTGCTGCTTCCTCCTTCTTCTGGACATTCAGCAGGTCTCATCACAACAAAGTTGACCCGCACTTCACTAGCCTGAATTTTTAAAAAAAATCCCAACTCATTTAAAAGACAAATACATCCAGATTTTATTTTGACATATGTTACTGACTGATACTAAGTCTTATCTGCTTCAAGCTGTTTACTGTGCACACATAATGAGTTTTCAGATTGGTTTGGTATTCTATTTAACTTTTCGGACATATTTTAAGTGGATAGTGGATGATCCTTATGAGCTTTCCTTTTGTTTCCAACAAAGAAGAATTCAAAACTACACAGAAGATCTTGGCTAATTATTCCTATGTTTCAATTGGAATTTTCACATACTGAATACACATACTGCATTAGTTGTTTTTTTTTTAGTGTTACCATTAAAAGTCTTCTTTGTTGTCACATTCACATTTTCTGAAAAATAAAAAATAAGCTTCTGGGTAGGAGCCTTTTCAGTGAATACTTCTCATATTTCCATTATTGTTTGAATTGTTCCAACATGTAGTTCATTATTTGAATGATGAATTGGCAGCAGATTACACAACACGAATGTCCTTGAATGCACCGTGAAACACCATTTCACATCAGTCATAACAGGTACAGTTTCAAGGCTCCACAAATTGAGCATCAAAACCTACTTGTGAAACTCTGATTAAAAAGACAGACATCAATCTTCTTACACAAATATTATATTTAATTAGCCAAATCCTGCAGAGCCTCTACTTTGATACTTAGATAAAAATGTATTAATCATTCTTCATTACGGATAAATACCTGAATGATCTGGGCAGCGCTCTCAGGTGTGCCGTGCCTCAGGTCATGTCCATTAATGGCCAACACTTTGTCGTTGTTCCTCAGTTTTCCATCTTTGGCTGCTAAACCCCCAGAGAGCAGATCCAGGATGAAAACTCCACTCTCGTCTGATTTGCGAATGAGTTTAATGCCGAGTGGCTCGGTGCGCTGACTTTTCATTAGCGTGACCTGCAGGACCGTGCTGGAGGTAGCGTTGCCATGGGGACTGTGGGAGAGCTGGGAGGCAGTGGAAGCAGAGGAGGAGGAAGGATGATGATCGGCACGCGGATCCCTCGTTTTGAAACCTTTCTCCTGCATAACGGTGAGTCTGAGTAGGGATGGCTGCTGCAGCACTGAGATCGCCCGAGCATGAGGGACGGACGCCAAACTGACATCATTCACCTGAAAACATCAGTCACACAGAAAACAAAATGACAAAACAGAGACAGACTGAGCAGTTGGTTCATCTGATTAACTGTTGCTTATAGGTACCTGCAGAATTTAGCTTTAACAATGGTTAAAATGACTGACTTAAATTTTAAATTAATGACTCAAAAATTTTAAAAATCACCCACACCTAGTTTTCTAACTGCCGATTTGCAGGTCAGTTTCAGATTTACTGACTTTCATGTTCAGCAATTTAGATTTTTTTTTTTTTTAAAAACACTGCCAACATTCACTTCAACAGACATCCAATTTCTTCTTAATTCAAAGACAGTTCATTTCCGTCAATAAGATCAATAACATTGGCTTTTTCCTCCTGCACAATTAACTGAATGGCAAACATAATCATCATGTCAGCCTGTCCTATGTGTAATCACAAAAGGCTGCCATTTTAAAGTCGAGATTTCATAGGCTTTATAGAGATCTAGTTTCGGATACAAGAAAGACAAAATAAACGCAATCTCCGCTGTGTTTATATGGTGATATTTTGGTTTCAAAGACATTGAGAAGAAAGACACACCATGTAAAAATTGCAAAGTGAACGTTTTTTTTTTTTTTTTGTTTAAAGTTAGTTAGTTTGTTTATGGTAAAAAAAACAATAAATAAATACATTAAATAAATAAATAAATAAATTTCAGCATGAGTAACCTGTGCATGGACCTTTATAATCACTCAAACCAAAACTGAAAATTGCAGTTCAGCCAATAATAAATCATAACATGAATTTTTCACCAAATGATGTAGCCCTCGTTTAAAAGGAAAGGCACACCACACAATTTTCTTTAAAAAAACAAAACAACTAAAATCAAGATTATTTCATTTAAGTCTTAGTGTGCTATATCTTCTATATTCATTTTTATTCTTTCCATCAAACACTCTGATCATTCTAAAATGATTTCATTCTCGCTTATGTTTTTATGTCCTTTACCTTTCTCTTAATCATATTTTAATACTTCAACATTTTATTGTTTGAGCATTTTATTTCCTTTTTTTTTTTTAAACACTGAACTGCATTAGTACAGGAAATGTATGGTACACTTGCCTTGCATTTTTGTTTGCTTCACAACATTGTTGAAGTCAGACAAAAAGTAGAGAAGTAACTGACATTCATTTACCCTCTGCTTCTGTTCCTCTGTTTTTTTCCACACATACATTCCATTGATCAGAGGCATGATAAAGACAGAATCAAATGCCAAGTAAAATATCTCACATTTTTCTTTGTAATCTGTGGCTTTTCTTTCATTATCAAATTGCTGCTAAAATAAGCATCTGTCAAAGCAATCTTAGCTTTACAAATCTGATATGAGAGTGGGCCTTCACAAAGAAAGTCAATGCATTGATTCACAAGGACAAGAAAGATAGAGTTTCAACAAATTAGGAATGCAGTCTTCGCTTTTCATCAGATCCCTTTACATCCACTGGCTTTCAATGAAGCCCAAAAAACTGCGGCTAAAGTTTCAGATCCTCGAGGAAGCCTGTTGGCTGGAGGTTTTGTTTTCATTTCCAGATTTGGGATTGGTTGGCTCAAAAAGGGAAATGCTGCATTTTAAGACGACACAGAGGAACAGAGGTGCCAAAGCTGAAATAGCCCATGAGCTCAGTTTACAGGTGTACCACATTCCAGGAGAGCTGGAGGGAAGAAATCCAAGGTGAAAGAGGCTTATTCAAGTCTCTTAAGACACTGAACATCCATTCTCCTTTGTGAGAATCAGTTTATATTTAGCTGCATACAATTAAACTATTCTTGTTATACTTCAACCATTTTAAAGTCATGAGAGTGACCCTTAACTGAAACTGACAAAAAGAATGAAAAAACTCTTTATATCAAAGACTGACACATGGTTTGTCCGTTTTTAAAAAAAGGGACAGATTACATCTTTGCCCAGTTGTTATTGTTGAATCTTGCCCCTCCCAAGAGAAAAGAGGAAAGTCAATCACTGACGACAACCAGGACAAGCTGCTTGCGGTGACACATTAATGAACTACATCATCAACCACGCCTTGTTACCATGGAGCCGAAACTTGTTTATCTTGAATATCTACTTTCTACCTCCATGCTGAAAAGCACCATGATCACAATGTCATAACAATTCAACTTCAGGCTGTTTGTGCCAAAATATATTACCATGAATTGTCCTGCAGTGCTACTTGAATCATTTCCTGTTTTTCTGTTTGTTTATTTGTTATTTTATGTGACATTATGTGCTACTTTATCCCAGCATTTCCTCACTGAGTCTCTCTCACCTCTAAGATGTGGTCCCCTGGGGCCAGTCTGCCATCACGAGCTGCTATCGAGTCCCGGACAATCTCCTGGATGACTATATTTCCCAGCGGTGTGTCTTTCCCTCCCACAATGCGAAGGCCCAGCTCTTCCTCAGGCTCCTCCCTGAATAGCTCCACCACATTGGCCTCAGCCACCAGACTGGACCGCAGGGGGGTGTTGTCTGGAGAAAGACCACCAGAGACTTAAATGGAATAAAGAGCGACATATACATGCAATTTATGTCAGATAATCTTGCTTCTCTGTTATTTTACTTGGAATAAAGTAAATAAAGTAAGTAAATCAGTAGTTAACAAATGAGACAGCTTGAGGCTCCAGTAGTCAGTCCTATTGTCTCCCCAGGTTAATTGCTGCAAGATGGGAACAAAGCAACATTGGATGAAAAATTCCAAAAGTTTAAACAATCAGACAACTTTAAATTCCCCACACGTCATTACTTGTAGAAGAAGACAAAGGCAGTGGTAGAGATTTTACCACAATTGTCTGCTGAGGCACCTCTGACATCTGTACAAGGGCTGATTTATAAGTTCATGGCCTGAGGTAGAAGGAGGTGAGTTATACAGCTCTCGTTACATTAACTTGGAGTTCAACACAGAGTGATTATGCAGGAAGTTTCAAGGTGATAGCGTCTGCATTTTTTCTGTTTCACATAATTGAACCATGTCTGTTCTCTGCCTGTGAGCGGACAAGGTAGAACTTCGTACAGAGACATGTCAGTCGCTTGAGTTCATTGTGGGTAAGTGCACAGATCTGAGCCCTGTGGCACCGTACTGTACATGAATATAATGAGAGTGGTACAACTCGTCTTCCCTCTACCTTAAGGCCACAAACTTATCAAACACCCCTCACGTTTCCTGCTGCTTCCAGCTTTTGTGATAAAGTAAACAAGTTTGGTCAAATTCTGTGAATAAATGCAATCAGATTAAGCCAATTTTTAAACTTTGAATCTTGTGGTTAACAACCAGTGAAATGTTCCTGAACATTATTTTTTTGCTTGTTTTCATAACACAGTGAGGACAGACTTGGCACAGATACCACACAAGTATTTGCATGCTGTACATCCATCAATTTTTTTTCCTAATCTCTTCAGTATTACAAAGGAATTAATTCAGCAAAGACAGTGGAATCTGCAAATATGACTTTTTTGAAGATCAAAGATTCCAACAATTCTTAACATACAGTACCCTACAAAAGTCTTCGGCCACTTTTGGGTTTGTTGTTTTTACAAGATTATAATCCTGTATTATAAAGTTCTGTTACAAGATAATTAAATATGTAGAAAATATGACATCAGGAACAAGTGTCCAGGGTTTGGAGTGATCTCTCTTGAACTGTTCTGGACAGATGATGTAAGATTTACTGCCCTAATCTTCTGGTGTTTTAAACCAAGTTTAAGTCAATACATGACAAATGCTCGTAATTGTTTGAATTGCTTTTTTTCATGAACAGAAGTCATGCCAAATATTGACTCTTGCCTGCACAGCCCATTTAGTTTGAATTCTTGGGGAACTTTTAATACTGTGCATTGTATTACCTTACATTTTCTAGTTTTATCTCAATAAAAAGACTGAGAAATACAAATTATGCCATTACACCCCTGAAAAAAACCCAACAAAACTAAATGGTGGCCTGAGATTCTTCCACAGTGCTGTAAATAGAAAACAGCAGAGTGGGTGTATACTGTAATTATACTTCTAAAGGTCTTATACAGGATTAATTTGATGAAAATATATCAAACGTCTCAGGGTGTCTGATCCCCCATTGCGTGACAACTGCTGGAGTGGACTTTGATTGAACTGGTCTGTATGTTACTCAAAGGGTTTTTCCCCTGTGAGTAAATCAGTGTTAGGGTAAAACATCTGTGAGCTGGTACATGTTCCAACTTCTAGGATGATGATTCACCTGAGATGCAATGTGAAGAAAAACCTTGAGGCTAAGAACATTTGCAATCCCTGTCTGTGTATCTGACAACAAACCCCATCTGAAGAAGGGTGGGATTTTTGGTTTCCACAATCACTAAACTAAGCAAACTCTTACCACTAAACCTTGGAGCATTGTCTATGATTAACCTTTAATTATGAATCCTTTCCTTAAGAAGTGGTGACTCTAATTATCCTGTCTGGGCATAAGGAAAAAAAGACAAGTCATTGAACCATTTTTAAAATAGCAGCAGTTAAGATGCTCAAAGAACTCCATACCATCCTCACTTTCTTCGTAGGCAGGGTTAATGAGGCCAGGCTCAGGCTGATCTCTGCTGGAAAGTCGGGGCAGTGTTGCAGACTGTTTAGCATCACCGGACAAGTCTCCATCCCCCTTACGTCCCTTTAACTCATTCCACGAGGGCCTCTTCCTCTTCTCTGCTTCCTCCCTCAATCTTTTAAAAACAGGACATCTGTGGGAAGACAGAAGCATGTGGGAACCAGTGCCAAGAGGGATTCATGTGAGGCTATTTTATCCTTACAGAAATAACACATGTGGGTATCAATCTTTAGGAGGAAGTAAGAATAATTCCCAGAAGTGCCAGGGATGCATTTACATAGAAATGAAGAGAAAGGAAAGGAGAAGGGTGAACGCATTCATTCATAAAATTCAAAGGAGAAGCACTATGCAGATGAGCACACAATTTCACTGCATTGCAGAGTGAGATAGGTTGAGTCTGATGAGTGCTGGGACTGCCGCTTGTTTCTCATGCCTGAACTTTGCTTCCTCATTGTTTGCACAGTGAGGCTGCGGCAGGACTATCTGTCACCCACAACTGACTGTATCAGTCCACCAAGATGATAAGCACCTCAGTGGAAAACAACATGACTGACCTGCAGCTCAACTTTAGCTCAATAATTACGTGTCTGTTTGGACAAAGAGAAATATGCTTTCGTGTGGTACCACAAATAAACGGTAGAACTTCAAAGACAGAAAAAACAGCCACTGTAAACAAACAAAGAGGAGAAACAATGTTGATGGCAATCATTTTATATACAGAAGAATTCTTCTGTACTGACATAAAAATGTTGAAACATAATGTTTAGCTCTAAATGAAGACATATACTTACATGTGCTGTTTTGACACACTTTCCAACATTACACTTTAGTATCATATCACTGGTCAGCTGTGTTTTTGTTTTCAGTGACTGGCTCAGCTGGTCGACATAAAGCTACAACTCTCAATACACTTACACCAACTTAGGAAACACTGACACTTAATTCTACTAGACACAATGGCGAATAAACAAATGATAAACATCGACTGTAGCTGCACATTTTTGGAATAGTGTCCATTAACTGTTGTTGTGACTGTACTAAAAGAGCATCAGTTCAAACAGGAACAAAATTTCCCAGTGAGTTGCAAGAGATTTTGTTTGGAAATAAGTTTTGCATTTGAAACATCAAGAAGCATAATTTTTAACAGCACTGAGCATTCATATTTTTATGATGACTCTTCTTAACACTAAATCTTGTCTGAAAGGCTATTGTACCTTATGGTTGTATTACTGATTAGAGGAAAACACATCCATGTTAAATCATAATAAAAGTGTCTCATTAAATGAAGTTTGAAATATTTACACTGTTTTGCAAATGAAAGGAGACAAAACACTGAGATAGCCAACTCCACTTAAATTCATTTGTCTAATTGAATGTGCATGTTTTAATAATATACATAAAATGTAATCAACCATGTATGTATTAAAGATAATATTATAAGCTGCAAAATGATGAGGAAGACCATTTAAGTGCAAATTTGTTTTTCTCCTGATTTACGGATAACACCTACTGTGAATTTGGTTATGATGGCTTGTCATTTTTATGCCCGCATACTAAATGTTTTGGAAACACCACTGAAGAGGCAAATAATATGCACCAACATTACCATCATCCCCCTCTGCTCTTAAACCTGTCTGTATGTAACATTAAGTAGTCTTACCTGTTGTGCAGGTGAGGCTGCAGTTCACAGCGCTGCATCTGTTGCTGGCACTCAGCAGAGTGAGGACACATCACAGTCAGTTTGTCCAGCAGGTTCCTGACCAGCAGGCTGGAGGGACGGCATTGGTGTAACTGCAGCCGCTGGCGATCCACAGGGCAGAAGTCCTGTTCTTTCAAGAAGTTACTCAGGCAATGAAAGCAATAGGTGTGTCCACAAGGGGTGTCCATAGGTCTGAGCAGAGGCTGCAGACAGATGTGGCACACCAGCTCATCGTCCACTTCATCCTGATACTCGTACAGATGGCTCTCCTGGCCTTCATGCTGCTGGCCACACTCCTTACAAACACGAGCCCACGACAGCCCCGCGGTGCTGCTGCTGGACACCTTGGTTTCTGTCATCACCAATGGCTGAAGGATCTCAGTCCTAAGGTCCTTTGAACTGAGAGTGTTTTGTATCCGTTTCTTTCCAACTGTTTATCTCATCAATAAACTGCGGTGTCTACGTATGCATGACCCAGACTGAGCCTTCTCTTAATCGGTGAAAGTGAAACACCCATCCATGATCAACGTTATCTCCGCTCCTTCATTATGCCTTTCTGTTGAGAGAGAAACACTGTGAGCTCGACTGCAGATGTTGAACTTTTTCTTCTCATACCGACCAACTCCACAGGAAATGACAAATCCACAGAGCAGCAGCAATATGGCAGCAAGCCGCAGCTGCTTCCTCTCAGCAAGTTTCCTGAGGGACAAAAGGAATTCTCATCTCAGCTAAAGTCACTGTGCACTTAATTGAAAAGGGCTAAACTCTATGAAAATGCTGGGCTGGAGGAGGTAGGAGAAAGCAGAATAACACCAAACCCCTACTAATGGGAACGAACAAAGACATAGCACTACATGAGTGTAAGAATTTTGAATGAACTGAGCAGAAATGCAATCCCATCACTAATGACCCCTTGCACTCCATCGCCAGTGGTCTCTTTGCCTTTGTGTAGTTCCTAATCTCCTTTAATTCCATTTCATAAGGAGAGCGCTGATTAGGAATACATTCTTTAGAAAACTTTTACCCACATAGTTCACACGTGACTAAACACAAACCTACACTTCATGTCTGATTTCACAAAATATATCATCTAGGATTAACTGCATGTCCATGTCAACTACATGAAGTGTCGGCCACATACAAATAACCAGTTTTTGTACTGGAGCACACTAGGACACTCTTGTTTTTAGTGCTAGAGGGACTTAAATCATTCTAACTTGAGTTCAGATAAAACAGTATAAAAAAAGAGATACAAACTAAATAAACTCTATGGCTCAAAATAAAGTTAAGATAACATTTGCTGGCACATATGAGCTCAAAAACAACAAAAAAACAAACAAACAAAAAAAAAACTACCTCAAAGAACTTGCAGCCGGGAGTTTTCTTGTATTTCTGACCTTAGTCTAGATTTCAGGTACAAAAAGACTGCATTACCTTTGAGCTACTCACCCGAGATGATATCTTTGTTGTCATGCACCAAGGAGCCACTGCACGCAAACACAAGACTAACCTAGCAGCTGCGTTGGCTGCCTGAAGCCCGAATGAAACCAGAGCCCTGCCTCTTCAGCTCACCGTCAGAATAATGTGTGTCTGTGTGTGTGTGTGGACACTTTTGTACATGACTACAGATGTGTATGAGCTCTGACTGCACCGGTGCGAGGAATGCAAGTGGGAATTGGTGTAACTAGGCAGAGTGGAGCTCAGCCTAGAGGGAAGGAAACGTACTCCTCTGCTTGTGTCGATGCCACTAAATGTGCGCGTTGTGTATATGTGTGTGTTTGAAGGGGGGGTGGCGCAGGGATTCAGGGTGCTGATGCAGCACAACACAGGTAAAGTACTCTCACTGAGTAGCTGAATGATTGCAAACACACAAGCCCGATTACAAGTATGTGTGCACACATTCTTCCACATACATGCACTGTAGGCGAGGTCACAAAGGCCTTCTCTTTCTCTCTTTGTCTTTTACTTTGCACAACTGATACCTATTCCTGTAATGGATAGGGGTCACGAATCCTGTAACACAACAAGGGAAGCACTTAGAAACCAGGCTGTGCACCATTTTTTTGGAAACCACATGATCTAGTGAGAGAATTGGGCAAATCATTAACAAAGAAGTCGCAGTAAAAATGAAAACCTTGGAGGAGTGTCAGCACAAACTTTGTTGAAATGACAAGTAAAAATGTACAATTGAAAAGCCGAACTCATTCATTTATATTATATATATATATATATATATATATATATATATATTTATTTATTAACAATGAAATAGAGGATAAATAATAAATACTGGTAAATGTACTTTAACGATTTCTTGCAAGATGTAACCATTCACATAAAAATCAGCCTGTGTAACATTTTTAAAGTTCAGTCACTTTACTGGATGTACAATATCAACACTCAGTGAAATGTCAGATCAATATTGGGTCAAAGCTAATACAGAGTCGATCTTTAGCAGTATAATAAACTGATATTACAGATTCTGGTATAAAAGGCACATTAGGATCGCTTATCAATAAAACCTTGACAGTTTCACTGTTGTCATATTCCTGGCCTATGGAGTATTGTTTACTTTGCACCACATGACATGAATGTACCAGCTGGGAGTTACCACTGAACTAAACTCGTTGAGTTTCACTGAGGTAACAGCCCATCTTCATTAGCAGCAGCTTTGAAGGAAGACATGCCTGGCTCTGGTGGTGATTTACACTCCACTGCTTTGCTTTACTGTGTCTGAAGGTGACTTGTAGAGCTGACCCATAAATCACAGGTTCATCGTGTTGCAGGACTGGATGATAAATAGAATTCACTGAATGAACAGAGACTTGTGCTATGGGTAGGTATGAAATGGCAAATGTGTCGTGAATCGCTTGAGGAAATTATTGTACACCTAGCCTACAACTCAAGATATTTTCACAAGGTAAATATAATACTGGCTTATGAACTACTTTATGCAACATAGGAGGATTTAAGTAATGGATAGCCATGTTCCTCACAACAAGCATAAGTGACTAGAAAAATGTCAGAAAAGAACAGACACATTTACAGAAGTAGGAATCCATCTATGACAACCACAATACTGTCAGGGAATTAATTGAAATGATACAGTCTAAACTGAGTACGACTACTAATACAAAGTGACCAAATTATCATGTTACATCACTGATAATATATTGCACAGGAAGTCAGGTTATCATACAAATACAATAATTAAAGTGGCGATATTTGTCAGCACAAAGAAAATGCTTTCTTAATCCATCTAAACCTGCTCTTTCACTAAATGTAACATGTCTGACTTTGGTACACACATAAAAACCACTTCAGTAAAAATAAAAAAAATTAAAAAATAGTGAAATATGTTTTATATGTCACCTTCAGGTAAAATACAATGAGACCATCACATTAAATTGTATCAATTCAGTGCTAAATGCCATACTAGTGTGTTTATTTATTGCAAGTCATATCATCATCACGTTATTGACCAATGTAATTGCACACTGTTAATTTTCCTCATACAGTGTTCACTTTCACCACTAACAAAGTCATTTCACAAGGATACAGAATGATGTGCTGAAATCAATACAAACACTTATCTTTCTTGGGATCCTCCATGTAAAATGGAAACTTGTCCAACAGCAAAGAGCAAAATGTATAGTGCAAAAAAACAACAACTAATCAATGGGTTGATTAGTCAATTAATCCATTAGTTTATTTTGGATCATAAAGAACAAATATTGCTCCAATTACACTCTAAACACTGATATTTACTAGAGGTGGATGTAGTTTAAAATAATCACCATTAATTAAAGTAGCTGACATCACAGCCGGTGTTATGTTTTGCTTTAACAAATTCCTTCAATGTTAGGACATTTAACACCTCTCCACAAGTATAGTTTGACATAGACTAAACCTCAACATAATCCTGCAAGAGCCAAACACACAGGAATGTAGCGCTTCAAAAACATTTAGACTTCTATGCAAGTCCATGTTTATGAAACTTAGCACAAGGAAATATGTTTTTACTGGTTCAGAGCCAGGTAAAGTATTTCTGCTTATTACAATTGGTCTCTAGAAAGGAACGCCTTTACCCAAGTGCCTTGGTAACATGTGACATCGTAAGCTTCGGAGGGAAATGTCTGGGTTCATACAGTGTCCTCCAGTCTCCCACAGGATTACTCATGTGGCGTTCCTTTAAAGCTGAGCCGACTCGTTCGCTGTGATGGCTGATATGAATGAGTCACATGTACCGCCACACCCACAGTGAGCACAGGTGAGCCATGTTAGATAAATACCCATGAGGGGAAACTGTCATTTCTACATCTACCTTACACTTATGTCTTGTATTACTAACTATAAAAGACCAGAAATACTGTTCTTAGGATGTAGTAACAATCATCACCTAAAAGGGGAATAAATGATTCACTGGTATTATCAAGTGAGAGGATCCAAATTGGTTTTAGATCAAAGTAGGTATCATTCATTCATTAATTTTCTATATACCCGCTTTATCCTCACTAGGGTCATTGGGGAGGGGGGGGGGGGTCGCATGGGGCCTATCCCAGCTACTTAAGGGCGGGGTAGACCCTGGACAAGT
>JAQQZY010000002.1:20938125-20967367 GCA_030068375.1 Ostorhinchus rueppellii
CACACACACACACACACACACACACACACACACACACACACACACACACACACACACACACACACACACACCGCTTTGTTACCTACAGTGTGTGTCCGGGATGGTGTTGTGGTCTTGCTCATACAGACTGTACAGTAATAACATCTATTAGCTGTATGTGCTTAGTTTAACTATAAAACACATACAATGGGCAGTGGTGGAAGTATCAGAAGTACTAATACCACACTGTACTAATACTGGATTACAACAATAAGTACTGCATTCAAAACCTGTAGTAAAACTGTGTGTTGAAAATAATCCACATATATACTTATTATAATGTCAATATATATTGACTATTTTATTCTATAATGATGCATCATATTGATGGTTTTTATAGTTTAGTCCAGTTTTTATGTATGTATATATGTACGTGTGTGTGTGTGTGTGTGTGTGTGTGTGTGTGTGTTCGTATGTATAAAACTACTGTACACTATTTGCTGGTTTATTCTGCAGCAATGCATCATATTAAGATTTTTTTTCTTTTATTTAGTCCAAAAAACTAGATTGAATCAAGCAGTATTTTTTCCACTACATACTTGTTTTTTGTTCATGTTAATGCTTCAGAAATGTGTATTGAAACTGTACTAAAAACGTATGACGAAAATGATTCTTGTCAAATATATACTTGTTTTTGATTCATGTTACTGCTGTGCTAATCTCTATTTTATGTTAAGACCAATTTAAATACATTATACATTGTTGGCTATTTCACTTTACAATGATGGATCATATTATGAGGTTTTTTTCATTTGTTATTATTATTTAGTTCAAGAAAGAAGATGGAGTGAAACTGTATGTTAGTGTTTAAATATATACTTATTTTTGGATTCACATTACTGCTACAGAAATGTATGTTAGCCTATACTTTAATGATATGTTTATTGTACATACGACTGGCTAGTTTAATCTATGACTACGATCTACCATAGCTTTGCAGTTTTTAAATAAACGGATTGTATATATTCTTTTTCATACACTCAAAGTGAATTTTCTATTTTACTGTTGGCTGCAGTTACAAAAATACATTTCATTGTGCACTGTACTACAACTGGGCATGTGAGGAATAAAATATTCATCACATTCGCTGTTTAGGTTTTCCCAGTGAAGTTATTTATTTGTTTATTCATTTAATTTACGGAAGAAGAATGAGCAGAATTGCCTGCAAAAAAGGATTGCTGCCACTGTTTGGCCAATTTGAACTGGGTTTTGGATTCTTAATACTGCTGCAGAACTGTATTATATTATATTATATTTTAATGCTTTAAATGTTTAACATTGAACTCATTTTAGTTGCTTTACATACTTCCAGCTTGTTTACTCTAAAACAATACATCATATTCATGTGTGTTCAAATAAATATATACTTATTTTTGGACTCATACTGCTTCAGAAGTGTTTGACATTTTATCACTGTAAATGTTTGAAGTTGACTTTGTTTTAACTATAGTATATATTGTTGGATAGTTTAATCTGCAACAGTTCATCATATTCTTCTGCTTCAATCCCTCTATGGGTGATCATAGACACCCCCACAATCCCTATTACATAGTGAAGTGATATACATTACGCACATTGCAGTAGTGGTATATATTAAAGCCTTTATCTCCCATAACATTTGACCCAAACCTCTGATATTTACTTTAAGTAGAGGTGACAGGGTGTAGAAGATATGTGTTGATAAGCATAAATCTGGCCCAAAGCATATCCTAGTTGCTGTTAGTCAAATTTGATCAATTTTAGACAAAGTCAAAAACAGTTTTTAAGTTATGTGTGAACTGATGTGATGTAGCCTCTGTTTTTACCACATGTCAAACAAATAGTTGCAGACAGTAGAAGATGTTACCTTTCCAATGTGGTATCACACTCGCATTTAGGTCTTATATTTCTGTTGTAAGCTTAAGTATTTGGCCAACAAGTCAAAAATACTATGAAAAAAGGCAGATTTCAGGTAAAATTGTGTGCAAAAATGATCCCTGTCCGTGTTTTATGAATTTAAACTTGTATTTGGACTTAAATTATTGCTGAAAATGTTTTTACTTGAGCTCATTTTACCTTCTTTGTATACTGTTGGCTACTTTAAGATACAACAGTGCATCATATTGATCTGTTTTTATCTTTATGTCAGTGGCTTTTCCATGGAAGGAGTTTTTTTATTTAAAGAAAGAAGATAATTTCCTCAATCCACATATTCCAACATTCTACATCAACACGTTTGAAGGTCATTTGGTGACAGGAATTTGTAGTAAAGCTGTAAGAAATTAACAAGTACAATATTTGCTTCTGAAATGCAGTGGAGTTGGAGTATGGAGCTGGATGAAATGGAATCTACACCTTCAATGTGTATTTAAAGAGTAGTCGAGTAAGTGCACATCTGGCACAAAAATATACAGGGTGAGTTCAGCAGAAGTACATCAGTAAAAGTGGGACATCTACGTATAAACATTGCCTTTTTTAACAGGATTTGACGGACTGGAATGAATACGTTTTGGTTTGATTTAGTATAGTTCTTAATAGGCTATAAATAAAGAATATAACGTACAAGAGTGAAGTAAAGTTACAGTAATTTGAGACCATTTTTCTTTCACTAGTAAGTTATAAGCTGCAGAATTTTTTTTGCAAGAAACTACTATGAAAGAGCGCAACTAAATAAAATAAAATTTAAAAAAAATACATAAATAAACCCACTTAGATTGCAGTATTTGATTTAGCTGTGCACTATGTGCCACCTAGACTACAGATGTCAAACTCAGTCCAGTTTGACCTCAAACAGGCCAAACCAGTAAAATAATAGCATGATAGTTTATAAATAATGACAACTCCACCGGGCAACACGGTAGTGCAGTGGATAGCACTCGTGCCTCACAGCAAGAAGGTCCTGGGTTCGACTCCAACACCAGTTACTGGTGGGACCTTTCTGTGTGGAGTTTGCATGTTCTCCCTGTGTCTGCGTGGGTTCTCTCTGGGTACTCCAGCTTCCTCCCACCATCCAAACACATGCACTGATAGGTTAATCTAAATTCCCCATAGGTGTGAATGTGAGAATGATTGTTTATCTATATGTCAGCCATGTAAATGAACTGGGAACTTGTCCAGGGTGCACCGCGCCTTTGCCTTTAAGTATCTGGAATAGGCTCCAAGTGACTCCTGTGACCCTGAGGATAAAGTGGGTTCAGAAAATGGATGGAAAACTCTACATTTTACATTTTAATGCAAAAAAGTCATATTACAGTATGAAAATGTTTACATTTACAAACTATTCTTCCACAAAAAAGGAGAATAATGGAACATTCATGAACAACTTGAAATTTCTTAACCCATAAAGATGATACAATTTTTTATATATTTTTAAAAGAAAATCTGCAATGCTGTGCTGTTAGACATGTGCTGTTAGACATGCATATCTTCAACGCAACGCAACATGCTACTTTTGTGTCAGTTCCCAAATGAAATATCCTCTATATTTAACCTTTCTTAATTGAAATGTCACCCTTTATTATAATATTATCTTCTTTATTTTGCATTTTATCAGTATAAATCAGGTATTTTCCTGTATTTAATTTGTTGATGTTCATGAAGCTCAGATTAACGTTGAGGGTTATTATATCAAAAACACAGTCCATCCACTGCCATTGATCCAACTCCATGGGTTTTACTAGTGAATCAATGTTGTGAAAAATGACAGTGTTTCCACATTCACTACAGAGCCTCTGAACGTCCAGTGGGTCATATCTAATGACGATGAAAAGATGATAAACTGCATTTTACATTAATTATTTACAAGTATTGATAATATTAGTGGATCAACAGGTATTAAACAGTTTAGATCAGTAGATGCCTGAGGTAAGAAAAATGATTACAATTTTAACAAGATTATGCCTCAACTCATCATTTATACATGTGCGTTATCACTTACAGATCACAGTGGATCTACAAAGGCACAGAATATTTAATAGCTGGCATCTGGAACTGGAAAATATAGTATTTAACTTTATGATCAAAACAACTTGTCAAGACTCACACCCTTGAGAGTCAGTGTCTTCTGTGAAATTTTTGCACTTTGTAAATTCATCCCATGGGGCAGATTTAACACTTTGAAGGACCGGTTTTGGCCCACGGGCCATATGTTTGGCTCCCCTAATGCAGAGGCTAATGCACACATGTCTTAATCAAAACAGTCTTATTCATTCATTCATTATGCATATGACTAAGACACACTTGATTTACAGCATATAGCACTGAATAACTCAGCCTGGGCTGTTGAAAATGCTTTTATTTAATTTTTTCTGTATTATATTATCAACTAAATAATCAATTAAGTGAATGAATGAATGTGATATCAGTCCTAACTAACCTAAATACTAGTTGCTTCACCTCTGGTGTGACAATGTGTGGTTTATATCCAGTTATAACTGCACTTTATTAGCAGAAAAACCCTGCTGGTGTCAGAACTGGTCCAGTTGAAAGAGCTGTGACACATGAAGCGCAATACCCCCTGCAGAAGGGAAGGGAAGTCTCTGTGCCATAAAATCTCTGTGAAAGCCTGTTTCCACCAGGATTTATAGCTGTGGTAGGAAACCTCAATACAAAGTGACATTTGCTGATACAAGCCCACAGAATGAGACACTCCATGGCACTAATACAGATGTCAATTGGTCTGTATTTTATAAGACCGCCAGAAAGCATGGCTGTTTGTGTCCTTTTACATGACAGTGTTGATCAGGAAGTGATGTCATATTTGTAGCTTTAAAAAGACTTTCATTCACTTCATGGCAGTTTTTCATCTTGAATCAGTAAAAATGTAGCATTTATATTCATTGTTAGAAATAAACCTCACAGAAGTCTTATTTTCCAGTAGACATGCCATCAAATAAACAAAAGCAAGTCAATCAAACTTGTGATTTGCCTGTATTTACTGTAATTATGGAAAGTTGTTCAGTTTCTATAATACATGATGCTATTTATAATCTTTTACCTTCACCTCAGACAAATCATTGTACTTCTGTGCAACTTCCAGAAGATTACTGCTTCTTGGTTGGTGGTAGGCCATATTAAAAAAACTTAAATATCCAACTAAAAGGCAAACACAATTGGCCCTATTACTGGCATCAGTTTAATGCTTGTATTTTTTGGATGCATCATGTCACAATCACAGTTTACATCACCCTGACAGTCTAATGGTGTGTAATAAATGTGGGGGAGATTTTAGAGGGATTCCTCCAGACCCTTTGGTATAGATGACAAAGAGTGACACCATGTGTTGACATGAGGTATTGTCTTATTTTTAATGAGGATGTTTGTTTTAATTTGACAAATTGTTGCATATTGTAATAATCTGAAGTTTAGCAAATCATTTGTTATTGACTATTTAACAAAATTAATTAGTTTGTCTTAGATTTTATTATAATTAATCAAAACATGCTCATATCACAATGGTTGGATGCAAATTTTAATAAGTATTTCATATTTTTGAGCAGGCATCTTCCTTTTTTTGCAGTATGTTTTCTCTATTTCATAGCATTGAATTTGGCCTCTGATGGGAAACAGGGTGAAAACACAGAGAGAAGATAAACACCAACCTTACAATACGACAAATCCTGACACTGTGTTTCTCCTTTTCTCTCGCACAAACACAGAATGAGCCCCACAGCTCTGTGTTTGAGCTCCAGTACCTACAAACAAGAAGAAGGCTGTTTGTCTTTCCTGGGATCAGTAAACATCCTCAACACAAACAAGTTCCTCTGGAGTGAGAGAGGAGAATATCACACCGTCAGGGCAGCTGTACTCTCACTCCACCACAGCCTTTGATGTGCTTCAGAGAAAGCTGATAATAAAGGCTGCTTACATCTAATTCTTTTAGTTGGAGTGTGGATGTAACAGGTTGCTGATACTGTGTTGTTATTGTCTTGGTATGATCCGAAGGACATGTTCCAAAACCGTCTTGAAAGATTAAAACCTTCATTTTGACGCTGAGAGAGGAAAGTTCTGTTGAATTAGTGAATTAGTAATCAAAAAAATATGCTCGAAATCATGACATGCAAATGTAATATCCACTTGATGGAGCTGCAGATTTTTTGTTAAGTTAAAATGCGTCATAATATGGTAATATAAATGAAGGAATGATGTGCAAATGATATTCTCCAGATGTACAGGGACGTGCATGTGGACCCCAGCATGAATCAGATCATTAGGTTTATATTTCCACAGTTATCTTTCCTACTATTGTTAAGTTTCTGAAATTTTCAGCCCTTATACTCAGGCTACATTCAGTCTGTTTGCAAAAATGGACAAAATCTGAGCTTTTTATGACTCAGATCTTTTTTTTTTAACAAGACAATGTGAATAGTCACACATATGTAGTCTGCTTTTTTTTCAATTTTAATTTGAGATGCTATCATATATAGTCTAAAGTTTTAATTTTGCAGAATTTGTGCAACTTTCATGTCGCTTTAGATTTGAATTTGTCACTCGTATATTGTAAAATAGTTCAAATTAGGTCTACCATAAACACCTATAGCAGTAAATGCAACATATACATACATACATACATACATACATACATACATTACTAATATGAAAACATAATAGAAGACTCACAGGGACCATTTAACAGCGCAGTGATACTTAAAAATAAAAGATTTTTACATAAACAATGATTTAATGAACAACTTTTACTTCAGTAGTGTATTTTCACAGTGTGGTATTAATATTTTGACTGAAGGAGGAGCACAAAGCCTTGACTAACACTGAGGGTTTGTTCTTGTGGCTTAGTTCAGAACTAGTTTTGACAGAGTTAGATAAGAAAATCATGTGAGTAACCAGAACAAAACCACATCTGTGGAGTAAACGCTACTTTATAAAGTGTGAGTGATGGGCTCTGCTGTGTGATAAGCATCAGTAGGCATGTTTCTATTGCACACATGCAGATTAAGAGCTACACAAGAATATTTGTTATTTTGTTTAACTGTTGCTAAGGAGAATTCAAGGACACTTAAATCTGCAGCAGCTTGCAAGCCCACCACACCCCCTCCTACCCACGGCCACTTCAGGCAAAAATCCCTCCATCTTGCCCTGAGCAAGACAGCGAGGCATTTGGTTCAGGCCACAGCTTGCACTGCCGCCCCTGGTCCTGCACAGCACACACATGATGGCTTTTAATCGGTGACTTATTATGAGACTAAACCTTGTCGACCCCACTGAGAAGTGTTGTGGCCTCGCAGTCATTTGTGGACTTTAACTACGTCTGCAAATATTGTCAGTTGTGGCTCATCGACTCTTTCATTATTTATGTGTTAATATGAGACAGAAAACATGCATTTTTTTCTGTTTTTCGATTAAAGATGTTGCGGTTTTGTTCAATTCTCAGGGCAATAAGTTTGATTGTGTATATATATATATATATGAAAAGATTCTTGCCAGTTTGTCCTGTGCAAATATGTTTTACCCCAGATGATCTTCAGTGGCTTGCTTGTTTGTACCTGCCATGTCGTTCTGCTTGTCCTCCCAGCATGACACCCTGTAGCCCAGGATCAGCCTCTCCAACATCAAAAGACCTCGGTAATTCTTATCAGATAATATTCTTGTCAGCCATCCCTCCCCTTTGAGTCCAGCCTCTCACACTGTTGACCTGGACCATGCACACTGGTGCTCATGGCCCTTTGGCCTTTCCTCCTCTTATCACTGTGATGGCCAGGCCATGATAAGGCAGGTCCAGCCTCGGGATAGAAGGAGGGTGCTGTCCGCTCTTCTCTTTTAAACCTCCTCAGCTGCATAACTTAGACACTTCAGGGCAATAAAGAGTTATCTCCAGCTCCATGTGCTGTGCTGTCTTGTACTAGACTTCCCCCACAAGTACATTACAAGAAAAAATTAAGCTACACACCAGTACAATAACGTGGAAATATTAATAAGTTGCATAAATATCCCAACTGAGTAAGACATCTTTGTACTATTAGTGTTATCTCATTGTGTTACAGTTGGATTTGCTTAAAATGGAGTTAGTTTATTTATATCCAACTTTATATATAATAACACCAGATGCATTTGAGGACTTGTCACATAGTTAATGGGACAAAAAAGATGAGAAGTAAACTTATTATTGGTGGAGGTGTTGTCTGACATGTAAAGAGACTACAAACTGCTTGAAAGATAATGAAATCCAAAAAAATATTGTATTATGAACATTAATTATTTTATCACTTGTGTAAAATCTTTATCTTAAAAATAACCAAAGCTGTCAGACACCTGGAGTGGAGTAAAAATACAATATGTGCCTGAGATGTAGTGGAATATAAGCAGAAGTTGCATAAAAACAACAGTACAAGTGCCTTAAATTTGGATGTAATTGTATTGCTTGAGTAAATGCACTAAATTACAAACCACCACATCTTCCAGTACATGCAAAAGGACAAACTCGGCCTCAGATTTTTTATGATAGTTGTCATATTTTGGTTTCACGCACCTGATTGTCTCTATACTCAAAACTACTCAACACAACCATGTATTTAGCACTAACATGTGACCAGAGCATCTGTATTGGTCTGCATTTTTACCAGCGGAGCAGACAGACAGGGAAGACTGGTGTCCAAAGTCACGACCCTGCCCTGACCTGGATGAAGGAAATGGTCACGCTGCTTCAGACAAAGCAGGGCAAAGGAGAGTCTGAGGGGCTGGCTGGTCAGCCTCTAACAATGGGTCCGTGCTCTAAGACCATAGGCCACACAAAGGCTGGAGAAACCCCCTCCTTCCCTCTCCCACATTGCAATAGAGCTGGCATTTCACACTGGCCTGTGAACAGCCATTCAATCAAACTACTGTTTAACCTGACCCCTGGCTTACACAGAAATCAAGATGAGTCTGGTGGGATGTATTTAGATAAATGACCTGACCGACCTCTCTCTAAATCAACCACATCACTCCACAGCCTTTATTTGCTGCTATATTTGCATCAGAATTATGTTGAATTCAGTCTTACATGTCTCATCATATCTGTAGATTCCTTAAAAGCATGTAATCAATAGCCATCCAATAAATAATGTGTCTAGTGATGGGTGTTAGGGGCAATAGCTCCCTGGGGAACTAGAGACATCAGCAGACCCTTCGTCTGGGTCAACTACCCTCAAGCCAGGGCTGAGAAGAGCGACCACATGACCCTCTCTCTAGTCAATGGACTGCTCCTCCCTTATACCTGTACATGGCTCGGATCAAGGTGTGGGGGCTGCATATCAAACAGACCGGCCCCTTTGATGTGGATGGAAACACAAACACTGATTTGAGCAGAGTCGTAACAGCTTATTTGTTCCCTTTAGTCATTCATTGAGCTCATTGTTGAATGTGTATGTCTTCAAAGGAGGGCTGCATGCAGCAGTGGTACAGTAGCTGTAGAGGCCCTGAGAGGACCCTGTGCTGGTCAGTCGTGGGGAAGGCCATCTGGCTTCCTGTTCCTTGGATTTGATATTGATTTATTGGCTGTACATGGGAAGATAAGGGGGCACCAGCTGCCAGAAGCCCAGAGCTCTTAGTTCTGTCTACATCCTCACAAACAATAGGCCTCCTGGTCATCTACATCCTCACTAAATAAATGATGTGTGAGCCCTTGTGAAGTTTTACAAGTAAATGTATATAAATAAATCAACAATAATCTGTTTTAAATAGGTTTAAATTAAAATGTTGTTAATGTTGACACAAAAATGCATTTTTCTTCTCCCTTCAGGAGACTTTTTTAAATAGAGGCATCAAATGTGGACATAGTCATGCAAAATTAGTGTTTGAATTTATGGCTAAGTGCTTTAATCCGTCATTACACAGATTAAGTCTGTAAGGCTACATTTATGGGCAATTTTACACTTTATATACTATATTTTAGCATATTTATTGGTCTGGAGTGCTGAGATAACGGCAGTTTCAATGTTTGCTGTAACAAAGATTGTTCCCAGTAATGAGGTGCAAAAGTGCATTTATTATTCCTAACAAACACTGACAACCTTTCACAGTTTAACCCATCACAGTAACCATTAATTCAAAATTAGGCTCTTATGCATAACAAGTCGCTCATTCCTGTTAAGTGAGCCGGAGAGTGCGGCAGTTTGGCCTGAGCCTTGTAGGCAGAGGTGTCGACATGGTGCCACAGTGAATAAGACCATGCCTCATTTTTCTCACCAGTGCACCCCCCACCCTTAAAAGACACACTCACATACAGACAGGCTCTAGTGTCACCAATTCAAACCCATTCCCATTCCCCTTCCCTACCCCCACACCTTTCTTCCCTTTCTTCTCTCCTGCCAACATAAGCCTGTGATGTGACGGTCTTAGATAATGAGGTGAGAATTTTATTGCAGCAGTCTGTGAGCCTGGCACCAGTCTGTGAGGATAACAGACCTGGACCTTGTTGAGTCCTCGCTGGTCTCAGGCGCCCTCTGTTGACCGCTGAGATTTTGAACGGGATACACACTCTTCTCTCCCAGGTCTCCCAGCAATGCACTTCAAAGTGGGAGATCAAGGGTTGACTTGCGCATGACATCCAGAGAATGACAATGCCTCAGTCAGTCTACAACTACTGCTACGTGCCCGTTCTAGAGACACAAAGGCAGGCAGGCAGCTCCCGCACTACTCTGGAGGAAGTACTCATTCAGGGGGTATGCAGCACATACAGGAAGAAGGCAGTGCTCTATCTGAATTCAAGACAAATACGGGTGGGGAATAAGGTAGAGAGAGAGGGCAAAGGAAGGACAGCGCATGCAGGAGACACAGAGGCAGCAGATTTAAGGTGCTCTGACTGCTGAAGGATTAATTGATAAGATACAACATGAATCCATATCGCAAGACTTATCTATAAAGAATCCCATTGTCTTGTGTATTAAAACTACACACAAACAGGATCAAAGACAATATCTAATGCATTATTAAGTCTTTTTCAAAGCCTTGGAGGTGAAAATGCACGACTACTTTGACATTCCCCAGCTACAGAGAAGTAATGGTGTTAGTTCCTCTTAAACACTTGATATTTTAGTCATATAACATACTGCCAGGTAATATGAAAGAGGCTGCAACTAGTGATTATTTTCTTGATTGTTTGGTTTCTAGAACATTAGAAAGGGATTTTTTTTTAAAAAAGAAGGTTAATCAGAGGGTTTAATTTGCTCCACAATTAAGGAAATGTGCAGTTTATTGTCATCCAGGAGTAAAGAAACTAGAAATTCTCCAAACCAAACCATTTATAAATTTTTTTTAGAAAAAAGGAAGTGACTCAAACCAATTAACCAATTGTCAAAATAGTTAGCAATTAATGTGATAGTTGACAACTAATTGATTAATTGAATAATTGCTGCAGCTATAAACATGAAAGAGCTTAGAAGTGTAGGGTTGTAAACTAACTTTATGAGCACCTAACAGGTATAAACATGTCAGTGCACAGTAATAATTTCTGAACTCCCATTTTAGCCATTACTGCAATTATGTCTCTGGAATCTGAAGGAAAAACTGAAGCCAGATTCCCTGTATGTTTTCACGTCCTTGGCCAGTAAAGCTGATACTGATTCTGGTATTCTTCTGAGGGCCCTCTGAAGATGAATTCGAAGTATCCGCAGAGGTGAAAGCTGGTATAGGAATCACACACAGCGCCACACCCTTACCACCCCCAGCAGGCAGCTCGAGGGGGAGTGAAGGAAGCCTCTTGTGATCAGCCTGTCATTTCCTCTGTGAGGGAGCCAAGTGGTCCAGTCACAGACAGAAGGTGGGCTACTCACATGTATCCAAGTTGTCATCCCGGCAGGGGAGGGAGGCGCTCCTGGCAGGCGAAGACAAGGAAAAAACAAACATTCTGCTGAAACAAGACAGCAACAACAAAGTCCTGCTGAGAAATTCTGGCTATACAATAAATCCAACCTGAAGTTTCCTCACAGAGGGAGAAAAAAAAAGTATCGGAGCTATACTGAAAAATTCAGAGCTGATACAAGACGAGACTTTGTTTGTTTTTTTAAAGAAGGGTAATCAATAATAAAAACTATAACTCATAGTTTATCAATAATTTACAATAGTGGTCCAAAAAAATTCCCTTATACCATCACTGGCATTGATTTTGAATGCTTTCTCCATAGTAAACTTTGAAATACTTTCAACATGCACTGACAACACTGGACAAATACGACTAAACTAAAGTTTTTTTAAAAATGTCCGTTATATGGTCAAATATATGTTTTATCATTTTAAATGTAATATTTCTGAGTGACATTTCCGGGTACTTATTCCACATCATCAAATAAAGTATAAAAGTAACACATGTTTGAGTAAAAGTTAGGGGCAATGACGTTAACCCGTAAAGACATTAACTGTCGACCAAAAGAATCTATTGATCTAAAATGTTTAATATCTGTTAATCCATTAATTTTATCAATCCATGTAAATAACTGATGTAAAGAACAGTCTGTCATCTTTTCATAGTCATCAGATATGACCCATTTGGATGTTCAGAGGCTCTTTCGTTACCATGGGAACACCGTCGTCTTCTACAACATTGTTTCACCAGTAAAACCCACAGAGTTTGATAAATGGCAGTGGATGGACACACTTATTTTTACATTGAATTATGGATATCTTTGCTGAAAAAGTCACTTTTTCTTCAGTTTTCTCTGTTTTTAATATAATAACCTTCAACTTTAAACTGAGCTTTTATGAACTTGTACATGATCAGTGAATTAAATATGAGAAAATATCTGATTTTCATTGAAAAATGCAAAATACAGAGAATGATATTATAACAAATGGTGATAAATCACTTTAGAAAGGTGAAATAGAGAGGAAAAAATCATTTGGGAACTGACAGAAGAGCAGCAGTGGGTCTTTATGGGTTAGAAGGCTAAAGACAGGACAGATGGTTTGCACTTGTTTTTGGTATTAATAAATTCATTCACATTAAAACATAGACTCCCTGTATTTAAAGGCTGACATCTACAACTTCAATGTAATCCAAACAGTCTAACAGTTTATGTTACAAATATTTAGCAATGTCTCTAATCATTATTTATAAAGTTACCCTGGGTTGTTGTTTTACTTAATTATTCCAACCATTTTGTCTTATTGTACTATGGTGTATTTTATTCTATCTTTTCATTTCTTTTCTGTTTTAGGCTTAAATGTAAAATCTTATAATACAGTCAACAGATTAAATATGTAAAATATAATAAGTATTTCTTACTGTATCTGCTAGTGTTAGTAAAATAAAAGATCTGAAGTTTTCAGATAATTTAATTAAGTATTAATGAAAATACTCCACCAGACACAACTTCTAGTTCCAACATTACTTGAGTTAAAAAAAAAAAAGTTATTAATATTACTTTCTACTCCTTTTCATTCATGTAGTCATTTTGCTGACACATAAGAGGCCAGTTTTCTTTTTCTGTATCTTTTTCTTATGAATAAAAAAATAAAAATTATTAATTGCGCAGTGAAATCATTCCTGTTAGTGTTGTACTGCAGTATTATATAATGTTTTGGATTTATTTTACTGCTGAATTAATGCATATACATTGTATTTTTCTGTTGTATACAGTTTAATCTACAGTGATGCATTATATAAAATCATCGTAAGTTTCTGATATTACAGTTCTGTTTAAGTTTTGTAACAATGCATTTTTCAACAACATTAAGAGGGTAGAGTGAGTTTATTCACCTTAAGAAATAGAAGAGTCTTCTCAACTTGTAAAAACACCTTTTCTTTCACACATTTAGAGGTGCATGGTTTGCACTGGACAGATGGGGAGTGAAAAAAAAAGTAATCTGAAAAGTAACTAAAGCTGTCAGACAAATATAGAGGTAAAAAGTACAAAATTTGCATCTGAGATATAATGGAGCAGAAGTGAAGTACAAAGTAAAGTACATCACATGTGCACATAAACACAGTGCTTTAGCAAGCATACTTATACCTCTGTTGTTAGTCAAATAAAAAATATCCTGTAAATATAGCAGTGGAAAAAAGTTTTTGGACACCCTTAAAATTTTACATAATCTCAAATATTATCAAATTCTTGACAGTTTTAATATGTCATGCCCTGGATGTGTTGAAAGGGGTATTATTCTGCTGAAACACGCAGATGTGTAAAAGGGAGCATATGGGTTTTGAGAATGGCACAATATTGGGCAAACTTCAGTGACCTACGAGTGATTCTTAATGCAATACATCACAAATGAATGGGGTGTCCAAACACCTCTGTCCACAACTGTACTTGTGTGGAGTTTGTCTTCAGTCCTCTGCACTACAGTCACATCTGCTGCTGTTTTGTTCCATTAAGCACCTCCTCCCCTTTCATCCCCAATACTGTATTGCTCTACTGCTGTTATATCGTTTATATTCTGTTATATTTTATCTTTTACACCACTTTGTTTATTCGTATGCTATTTTTACCTCTTTTTTTAATTGCATGGCATTTAGCAAGGTGAGATAGAAAACAGTATCTCAATTTTCTGTATGTCCTATGCATTGTGATAGTAATAAAAAAAAAAAAAAAAAGAAAAACAAACTATTGGCCCATTCTGTGAGACAGACAAATTCTTTCTCACAGAATGTGAGTGTCAGAGGGGCCTTCCCCGTGGGCTCGGTCCCTAAAAACTTCGTATCTGTGAAGACAAACCTGCCAAACACAGCTTAAGCGTTCATTTTAAAGGTCAAAGGTCGCCCTCTGGTGTCAGTGCAACGCTACTTCAGTTCCTCTCTTGCAAAAACATGACGTGGGTTTGTTTGTCACTCAACACCGTTGGTCAAGGCAGGAGACGTGTTGCTGTATGGCTCTATATTTAGATGTATAACCTACATAAACAGATACTTTTCCTGCGCTTCGGACGGTCCAGATCCATCAGAGGGAACCAAACCCTTCTTCGGGGGCCCAAATAGTAATGGCCTCAGTCAAAAAGGACAACAGACTGACCACTTCACAAAGCTCTGTGTGTGTTGGTTTCGCCGGGATATTCAGTAAAACCATCACGTCGCCTTTGGAAGTGGTCAAAATAAAAAGCCAGGTCGGGACTTTCCATACCAAGAGAGGCTTGTGTCAAAGTTTTATGCTCATCTACCAACATGAAGGACTTCGAGGATTTTGGAAAGGAAACCTCGTCTCATGTCTCCGTTTGTTTCCATACACCGCAGTTCATCTCACAACATATAAAAAGTAAGTAAAACTGGTGTAGGGTTTGTGTATTCTATTGTTTTAATCAGTTTTGTCAACTCTTATCTGCTTTGTTTTGTAGCTAATATTCAGTCTGCTAACATTGGCTTAGCAAGTTTATCTGATGAACGCAGTAAAAAAAAACAAAACAAAACATGTATTGTAATCGAAGGAAGTAGAATTTGAAGTATATTCACACTAGTTAGTCTGTGTTTTACACTGTAAGATGTTATTTTAACAATGACCGAGTTGTTTATTTCATATATTCAGATTTTCCTTGTTTCTAAATGTAGGACTTCCTGTTTCTCGCTCATGTTGTATTTTCAGCCAATCAGAAGGCTCTATTTTCCTCATTCGATTTGTTTAAGTATTTACTTATTGCTGCCCTGTGTAATGCCTGACAGGTAGTCTGCTGGTTTAAGAACGTATACATATTAAAAAAAAAAAAAAGATGATCTGAAAATGGAGCTTGATGAATTATTATTATTATTATTTTTTGTTTCATTTCTAATAATCACGTTTTAAAAAAAAAAAAAAAGTGTACATATGTGTATTTCCTCAAAGTTGTTATTTGGTCCATTCATGCTTGGTGACGTTTTTAGTCCTTTAAAACCAAAAGCATACTGACCTAAAGTCTTCAATAACCTTCAAACCACTTATCTTACTGAAATAATACTATTGAAATAATAATGCTTTGAAATAATTTAGTGAAAATGCAGTTTCACAACTTTTCACGGTCATCAAATGCAATCCATTTGTGTATGTATTTGTGTATTTAACGTCAAAATACCATGATCTTCTGCAGCATTGATTCACCAGTGAAACCCATGTAATCTGGCAAATGATGGTGATTGTATATGCTTATTTTTTGTCTCTTTTTTTTGCCTTTCTTTTACCATATATTTTGGTGAAAAGTGAAAAAGTAACTTTGTCTTCAGTTTTCTGTGTTTTTATTTTAATTTACTCTGAACTGTTGTGCACATCAACATGACCAGTACATTGAATATAAAATAATGCCTGATTTGCACTGGGGGAAAAAAAGTGAAATACATAGAATAATATTAGATGATGGATGGATGGATAATGATAAATCATTTCACTAAGGTTATATTTAGATGCATTTTAATTTTTCTAGTCTAGGTCTGTAAGGGTTAGAATTTTAAAAAAATTAATGCTGCTAGAATCTTGAAGTGATGTGATAATTTTATATATAGAAGAAGCTCTTCAAATTTCAAACTCCTATGTTTAGAAGACATTTATTTTATATAGCTTATGTGTACCTAAGATGTTGTCAATAAACTTAATAAAATGACAATCAAATTCTGAGCTTATTGGCAAGAAGTTAAATGTGTTAATATTGAGATAAATAAAATGTAAAATGCTTGTTTGGGAGTTAATGGGAGGGGATGGATGAGACTGTGCTGCCTGGGAGACTAACCTCAGGGCAGTAAAACTCCTTCGCGCTGTCAGGTTACTACAGGGCAAAGCCTACCGCAATGCCGACAGCATGAGTGATAAATTAACATACACAGTAACGAAAAATCTGCAGCAGTGACATGAGTCTTCAGCGCTAAGTCATAAATACAGTTAACATAGACTGTAAAGTGCAGAAAAGCCGCTGCTCTCAGTAGACGTTGTGTCACGCGCCAGGGCACGTGTCCATCAGTGAACCTCTGTCTGTTCTGTACATCATGTTCCAGGAAAGAAAACCTATCTCTGTGCTTCACATTGTTTTTCATTTGTTAAGCGACAGAAACACGGTCCTGAAAAATACTTAATCGTGACGTTTCTTATTATTAACCGAACTATGTAGTCTATAATATGTCTGCTTTAATGATCATTTATTTAATGATGATTTCAAAGCCCAATAAAGTGGATCATATAACTCTAGTTCTCAAATACTCTGAATGGCTTGAGACCAAAATACATTTCTGACCAGCTGATGTGTTATGAACCATAGAGCACTTAGGACTTGGATAGGTCTGCTTTTTGTTCCCAGAAACAGAACTAGACATTGAGGGGCAGTGTTCAGTTTCTACGCTCCACATATATGGAACAAACTCCCAGAAACTTTGACGTCTACTGAAACTCTCAGCTATTTTAAATCAAGATCAAAGACTTTTCTATTTGCTGCTGCCTTTCATTAAAAACAAAAATCGCTAATGTCCCATACTGCACTGTAACTATTTTTTTTTCCACTTTATCTTCTGTTATTCTTATGTCCTGTTGTATTTTACAGTTTTGCACATGAAGTGTGCTATACAAATAAGCCTACCTTGCCCTCTGTCCACACCCAAAAAGTTTGGCATTTTGCTTGAAAAGTTTCTTAATTTTTTATGGTCATAGATTCAGCTACCTGATGGATGATTATTCAAATACACTGAAAATACAGACATACAGGAAATTGTGGTTCTTTAACCATTAAAGATCCTGCAGCTATTTTTGTGGCAACTTCTAAATAAAATTTTCTCCATATTCAGTGATTTATCATCATTTATTCTAATCCTCTGCATTTGGTATTTTCAGTGTAAATCATGTATTTTCCTATATTTCATTCAATGATTGTATAGATTTTCATTAAAACTCAGAGTTAATTCTAATGTTATTATAGTAGAACAGAGAAAGCTGAAGAAAAAAGTGGCTTTTTTAGTAAAATGTATCATAATACTGACCATAAAATCAAGTGTCTGCAACCAATGTCATTTATCAAACTACATGGGTTTTATACATGAATCAACGTTTTAGAAGATAACAGTATTTCCACGTTCACTACAGAGCCTCTGAATATCCAAATGGGTCATATCTGATGATGATAAAAAGATGAGAAACTGCATTTTACCTCAATTATTTACATGTATTTATAGGATTAGTGAATCAACAGATATTAAGTTGGAGATTTGTTGTTGCTTTTGGTCAGTGGAAGCTGTTTAGATCTTTTTAAGGGTTGGAGAAAATTCATGCTAACAGTAACAGCCGATAAGGAATATTTATGATGTTAATTATGATGTTAAGTACGAACACGTTCATAATAAGCAAAATATAAAAACACTGCCTTCTCTTATCAGCTTTGATCTTTTTATTAACACCATCAAAATAAAAAGGTGAATGTCTCATCAATTATTTCCACCTCCCTGTGTATACAGGATAGTCGACCTTCACATGGATGAGCTGGGCTTCATCTCCCAGTGGAGGGCCATATTTGCTGGAGGTCTGGCTGGAGTGGCTGCTGCCCTGGTCACGTACCCTCTGGAGGTAGCGGAGACCAGACTCATTGTTCAGAACTGCAGAGAGCCCACATACATCGGGGTGGTCCACACTCTGTCAAAGATCTACAGGACTGAAGGGCTCTTTGCTCTCTACAGGGGCTTTTCCCTGACAGTTTTAGGTATGTGTGCATAAATAATTCACTTCTGTTGGACAGTGTTACAATATCAAACATTAATGGCACTGTTCATATAAGCTCTGTTTTTGCAGTTGTCCAATTCACCTGCCAGAATTTTAATGAAGCCACTTTAAGTTGGCACAGTTAATGATTTCAGGTGAACAGCTATAAAATGTCATAGGCCCCTTATTAAATTTCTTTTACAGACTTTTTCATCTACCTGTCATAATATTGGCTGAGCAAAATGTAATTTCAGCATTGTCATCACAATGTCTGCATGTGCAATCGTCATATTATGGTGATGTGTAATGTCAAGGGATGCAAATTAATAGCAGCACCAACTAAAACTGAGTGATAAAGAGAAAGACACAGAAAACAGAGAAAAGAAATGCAATTATATGGAATTATTGTGGCTACAGAAAAGATGATGTTCAACAAAACCAGTGTATGAAGCTACATAATTTCCTTCAAGGTTGTCACGACGCTTACCTGCTTTTTTGTTAAAAATAGTACAGCATTAAAGTTAAAAAACTAAATTTTTCAGCTTCAATGTTCTGTGCTGAGAATAATTATTTCTTTAAAGTAAAGATACTCAAATCATCTGGTGAAAATTCCTGCCTTTTTCCATACTGCACAAAAAGCCCCATGTCATGTGCTATACATTATTTAATGGCACATTTTACTGTAACTTATTAGTGCATCTTATTTGCTTATTTCCTTACAGGAGCTTTTCCCTTCTCTGTTGGATGCTACGCCGTCTACATGAACTTGGACAAGCTTTGGCAGGAGCCTCCTTTTCGCTTTTCTCCTCTCCAGAATTTCATTAATGGCTGTCTCGCAGCGGGAGTGGCCCAGACCCTCTCATACCCTTTTGAAACTGTAAAGCGGAAGATGCAGGCAAGTTGCCACCAAAAACATTTCATTTTGTACATGCAGGCTCTTCAAAAGGAACTGAGACATGCACTGGGCTGTTTTTAAAGCTTCAGTGTATAAGAACTCTAACTCTGAAGATGGAACATAACAGTGATAATTATATACATGGGTGTACAATCACTGGGTTTTTTTTTTTACTTAGAATGATGATATAAGATTGGGACTTTTATGATTTATTATTTTGCTGATAGTCAAATAATTGGGCATCAAGCATTTGAGTTACTGTTCTTTATTGAGCTCAACTGAATTCAGCTGCAGAAGCTAAAGAGACAAGAGACAAAGGTGTGTTTTTTCAGTTAAATCAGCTAATGTAATTGAAGAGAATTCATACTGAGTCTAAATTAAATACTTATCATTCTTCTAACTGTAGATGTTCATTGTAAAGTGCTTTGTGTTGTCTCTTGTTCACCAGCTGCATTTCCACCTATAGTCCAGAAGGGGGCACTATGTCTATGCTTATGTAGAGCTTGAGTCTGACCTTTCCTGGTTGGAGTTTTGGGACATGGAAAGTCAAATTCTCTGATCAGAATACCATTAGTTGTTGATTTATCTTTCTAATTCAGCCTCTGGGTATTTAAAGTGTCTGGATCCTTCCCATATGTAAACTTAAATTCTACAGTCAATAGAAATATGATCTGTCTGCTCCTCTTCTGTATGATAAAAAGGACACATGCATAACAATGGCGCAGCAAAGGACAGAATACTACATCCGGTTTCATCAGCCTATTATTAGCCACCACAAGGTTCAACAGCAGCTGGGAATGTGAATATGTCCCAGGCCTGTAGAAACTAGATAAGTTCTCTAAAGTTAGCCTGTAACTATCAGACAGCAGGCAAGCATAGTGTTATGTCAAACACAACACCTTCATTATAATAACAAGAAACCTTTTAATGCATGGAATAAATGGTGACATAGTTCAGAGTTTTGCTTTTAAAATCCCATAGTAATCATCAAGCAGAAAATGGATGATAGAGGAGCTAGTGAAAATGTTTGCAGAAGCTTTGGGTAATGATTTGAGGATAAGTATTGGTTAACTCAGTGTTAGCTTAATGTTCCATCACCAGAAGAGACTGTTTGAAGAGTCTAAAAGCTTTATGGTTGCATGTTCCCTTTGGAAACCTTGAAACTTCTAAAGATACATTGTCACATGACAGTCTGTAGCCTGTAAAGTCATCAGTGTGGTGACAGGGACACCCTAAGGACACAGGGACACTTGTCTCGCACATGCAGGGTCTCGTGATCCATACTTATCTTCTGAAATATACTTTAATGTAAATTGCTTCATTTACTTTTAACCAGGTTTGCTTCCACAGTGTTCCCCTGTTACATTATTACATTACTTTATCAGCTGGTTGTTTAATATTAAAATTCATTTAGTTGTTTTTAATAAAATGTTCTAAGTAGCTGTGCAAAATTAAATGTTGTAAATCATCAGATGGTGGAACAACATTGAACCACACATGAAATAATCTCTAGCCAGGCACCTGTTTACACCAATGTCACTTTTACCTTTACTATACTAGTGCATTGCCAAAATATTGTTGAAATGTGTATTTCCAAACTGCATCTGCTATAAAATTAGAGACCGCTCTGTTGGCTGCTTTGTCATGTATCAGTTGAGTTTCTTGTGGTTATAACTTTTTTTCCTTCAACATTTGATGATTTAATAATTAATAACTGTTCTTTTTTTCCTTCTCTTAGGCGCAGAGTGCACGACTTCCTCATTTTGGTGGCGCTGATGTCCATTTCAGTGGAATGATGGACTGTTTTATTCAGGTTATTAGAAACAAGGGCATCCTCTCACTCTGGAATGGCCTTACTGCAAACACAATAAAGGTATGACTGTAACTTAGGTATTTTATACTTCATCACAATCACAGCAGTAATTGTGCTCTTTATCAGTCATTTCATAGTAGTGGTTGCTTTATCATGTTACCAGCTATAATAGGAACTAAAATAACCTCACTGCACGTGCTCCGGAGCATGATTTCCTTCATGGCAGAGAATGAATTGTAACCTGTGGCCTACGCACTGAAAGGGGCAGATGAAGGGGGTGGGAATATCATAACAAGAATATTATGAGCAAAGTGAAAGAGGTCAGTGTTGGAACAGCATGCTCCACTGCTGGATTTCAGCTGCAAATGTCATGATGGCAGCATTAGTTTGATTCATGTAAAGCCTTGTTGTGAAAAGTCTGTTACAACATGAGAGAGTGAAGCTATCATCCACTTGGAAACATTATGCACTCGACAATTTGTCATGAACAAACCAGACAACCCCCATCTCCACTTGAAACTATTGGCATTTATTGAATATTTTGTTGTTATACACCTATTTCTATTGCATCTCTGTCATTTCTTCATAGATCGTTCCCTACTTCGGCCTTCTTTTCATCTGCTTTGAGACGTGTAAGCAGGTTTGCCTTTACCGCAACGGGTACATCGTCTCACCTCTGAGTTATAAACTCACACCGGGTGTCGACCAGAGCCTCGGACCGAATGAATTAGAAGAAGTGAAACGTTACTTGAAAAACAGGAACTTTGGATCAGGAGGGTCCTCCTTTGGAAACCGCTGGTGAAGATGTTCTGTATGAAAACAATGACCGTTTAACCCATAAAGAGAACGGATTCTGATGGCTTCATAAAGGAAAAAAAAAACACATTTACAGTATATCCTGTCAGCAAAGGTCTACCTCTTTCAGAACGCTGTTATTATCACTGAGAGTACTGTTTGCTTTCATTTACACTCATTCTTTCACCCGATGTCACGTGCCTTTAAAATTAACTATTTATGTATGGGCATATTTCTGATATTTTTACATTAACATATAGTGCCATAGTGTTTTACAAATATTCTTATATGCTCTAAAAATCACATGTGAGCATTATAACAGTATGAGATTGTTGTATGATTGTGTTTCTGCTAAGTTATATTTTTTGATGTATGAGAACTGTTAATGTTTTAGGCTTCATGAGTTTATAAGTTATGAACAATCATGTAACTTGAAGATGTGATTGTGATGGAAAAATGGATGTTTAACATAAAATTTCCTTCCAAAGAAACTTTACGTCCTTGAGGCATTCTTTTATATATACAGTACTGTGTAAAAGGCTTCGGCAACCTTTAGCTTTGTAGTTTTTAGTAGTGTGTGTGTGTGTGTGTGTGTGTGTGTGTGTGTTTATTTATAGCAAAAAAATGTGCTGGAAATATGTGCACAGTATTGAAACGCACACACACAACTACTGTATACACACATACACAATTAGAACTTAATAGCTTCTGCAAGTAAAGTTGGTATTAGTATGATGTGGATACAATAAATCTTTAACTCTCATTGGTTGGCTGTCATGAAATGCATAACCACACGTACATTTCTCAGTCTGTGTAGCAATATATGCACAACTGGAATATGCAGCAAATATGTAAAACGGAGGAAAAAAAATATAGAAGCCATATGGGATCATCTGGACAGAGAAAAGAATAAAAGACGATGAAAGCCTTAGGTACCTTCTGAAGGTGTGTAATATAACAAAAGATTATTTAGGAAAACATCCATAAAGTTGAGCCAAGAGAGTTGAACATTTAATCTAAATCACACTAACACCACCTTTACCTGCAGAAGCTGTTTAGTTGCAATTGGTATCTCTGCGTTACAATATTCTGCACATATTTCTTACATAATCCATGTTAGACGTAAGGACACACACATTACAACCCTGAAAAAACAAGAAAACTAATGACTTTTTGTATGTTTTATACACCGTAATTTGATAGACCCTCATTGTTATACCCTCTGACTGAATTAGAGACCACTTTTCCTGTCAAGATGTAAGATATATTGTCCTTTATTTTTTTACAAGGACCACAGGATCAGTCAGTGTGGTTGATATTAAATGATCAGGCAGAAGATTCATGGATAGTCTATGATCAGTCTGCTGACACCAGGTCTGCATGGAAATAAGTCAGCTGATTCAATCATGTTCCACACTGTGGGAAACTGAGTGACAGCCAAAGGACGTTAACAGATGGGATGACCTTTCCCCGCCATAGTCCAGGCCCTTTATGTCTCAGCTGTTTAAAAGTGACATTTGGTTCGACCTTGAACTCAAAAGTGACCAAAACCCCGCTTAAAAGCTACCATAAACCTTCTCCTCTGAGTTCTAGTGAGATTCAGTGAGATATCCGTCTAAACTGTGAAGTTAAAGAAATAAAGTTCAGTGTTATAGACTACTAAGAGGTTAAAGTTGCTATGATTTACTTGAGTGATGAGGGAGAACACCAAATCTGAATCAGAGGACATCACTTAGCCCCGCCCACTTTCGCTGCAGCCCACCAATCAGACGCCAGAGTGGAAGTTACCGTTTCTTCTCGCGTTCGGTCTTCTTAAATCCCCTCACTTGCAGATTGGGTTCGGCCATTTCAACTCCACCGGCAAACCCCACCGACCAGGCACCGAAGGGACAGCGGACACCATCCGAACATGAGTGAACAGGCTATTTCTTTCGCCAAGGACTTCTTGGCTGGTGGTATTGCCGCTGCTATCTCCAAAACAGCTGTAGCCCCCATTGAGAGAGTCAAGCTTCTTCTTCAGGTGAGTGGGACTGATCCTATGTTCCTGTTTTGTAAACTTTGAACCTGTCATTCTCATCTGGTAGTTGCTGATCTGGTAGATGCGCACATCTGCAGGGCGACACTGCGTCATTTCTAAGGGATGGAGGGATTTAACAAGATGCAGCGAGATGTTACAGAGGAGATAAAACCTGCGATGTTAAAGGCTGACTTTTGCTTCTAAATATAGTAAATCAGAGCAGTCATCAGATGCTGCTGCAGGCACAGATGAGGAATGAGCATAACCGAGGCGTAACAGATGTGTTATGTAATAGACCGGCCCGCAAGCTGTAGCCTTATAAAGCATCAAAAACAGTAGCTTTAAAATAGACAGAACAGACCAACAAGTGTGTAACTGTAGTGTAAAGGCTCTCCTGCTCAGTGTCAGTGGTTTAGTTTGGGTTGACAACAAACAATCAAGGTCAGAGCAAGGTTTGCGCCATGGCTGTGCTCTGCAGCTCTGGGCCTGGGCTCAACAGCAGCAGCAGGAGGAGAAAGAGGAGGAAGAAGAGGAGGGGCTGTGAATTGTTGAATGAATGGCGTCAGGGTTGTACTCACTGCACATGGATGCAAACATGTAGGAAGCATGGGGGGTAACTAGTGAGACTTATCAACACTCATGCATGCAGAAGAGAGGAATAAACTCTCTGAAGTATCTCATGCTTTTGTTTAATAGTCTATCCTAATGCACTGCCATGTCTGCTTGATTACAGGTGCAACATGCCAGCAAACAGATTTCAGCTGATAAGCATTACAAAGGTATTATGGACTGTATCGTCCGTATCCCCAAGGAGCAGGGCTTCCTCTCATTTTGGAGAGGGAATCTGGCCAACGTCATCCGTTACTTTCCCACTCAGGCCCTCAACTTTGCTTTCAAGGACAAGTACAAGAAGATTTTCCTCGACGGTGTGGACAAGCACACGCAGTTCTGGAGATACTTTGCAGGAAACCTGGCCTCTGGTGGTGCTGCTGGAGCCACATCCTTGTGTTTTGTCTACCCACTTGACTTCGCCAGAACACGTCTCGCCGCTGATGTTGGCAAAGGTGCAAATGAGCGTGAGTTCAAAGGTCTGGGAGACTGCTTGGTAAAGATCTCAAAGTCTGATGGCATCAAAGGTCTGTACCAGGGCTTCAACGTTTCTGTTCAGGGCATTATCATCTACAGAGCTGCTTACTTTGGCATCTATGACACAGCAAAGGGTAAGTTTTCTCTATTTAACCTCACATAGCTGCTTGTGTTTGTCTCGGGACCTTCTTCACCTGTCATTATTAATCTTTTGGATTGATGTTTCTTTCACAGGCATGCTTCCAGACCCCAAGAACACACACATTGTTGTTAGCTGGATGATTGCTCAGACTGTGACTGCAGTTGCAGGTCTTACGTCCTACCCCTTCGATACTGTCCGTCGTCGTATGATGATGCAGTCTGGACGCAAAGGAGGTAAAACAAAAAAAACCCCCAACAAAATATAAATGCATTACAAGTGTGCTAGTAGAATGAGGTGTGATAGTTTTGTTATTCTTTTTCTTTTAGCTGACATCATGTACACTGGCACCCTTGACTGCTGGAGGAAGATTGCCCGTGATGAAGGCTCCAAGGCTTTCTTCAAGGGAGCCTGGTCAAATGTTCTTAGAGGCATGGGTGGTGCTTTTGTGCTTGTCTTGTATGATGAGCTTAAGAAAATCATCTAAGTTTGTACATCCACTGTTAATGTTGTGAAGTTATCTGTAACATATCTTGTACATTTGGAAGGACTTAAATGATGCGATATATTTATAGGGACCAACTAGTATTTTGCTACTAGTTGTACTGGGGGAATCTGTTACATACTCCTTTCTTGGCCCATGCTTTTTTTTTCTTTTTGTTTTGCCCCTCACCAGAATGTCATTCCCTGAACACAGGAATCTTGCCAGAAAAAAAGAGAAATAAAGGCAACCTACTGAGTAAACGTCCCGGCTGGTTTTGAAATCTAACACCATGTGTGAAGGGTCCTGTTGATGTGACCGAGTGTCCTGGCAGCCATGTATCCCTCAGTCGGTGCAGAAAGCCATTTGGCACCTCCTTCTGTGAAATGTAAGCTTAGAGCTGCAGAAGTCTCCCAGGTTGTAGCTGGGGAAAGGCCAAAATAAGCAGAGAAAGCTGACCTGGTGACAGCATTTCCTCTAAGGCACACAAGGAGAACAGACATACTGTATTAAAGCCTGTCTAGTCAGAAAGTGTAAGCTTTAGTGGTGTATCTTACTTGCACGTTAATAGTTTAGTTTAGGTGACTTGCTGCAGGGAAATGTCCAGGATTACCCGTAGGGAGGTGGATTATTCCAACCTTTAAATATACTTTCATCTCCTGCCAAGCCTCTTCTGACTCTACTAGTGTGACTGACGACTTTAACCTTGAGCTGCTAATACACCTGCTCCAGGTATTTACCACCGCATTCAGACAGTCTGTCTGCTTTTAATGTGCAGAAACTGAATGTCGTAATCTGTTTATCCTGTGAGGATGTTGAAGAAACATTAACCTAAACTGGGTCCTAGTTAGTTTGTGTTTGGCTGGTGGTGATGATTTTCCAGCCGTGTCATAACTGAGATTCCTTCTGATACATGATCTTACCAGCCATAAAGAAGCACATGATTGTAGCCTGAACGGGACACGGCATAGTGCAGTTATTGGCCTCTCTACTTTAACAGCTGACTGGTATTTGTCCTTGTACAGCCTGTTCAAATACGAGACAGCTGTGACAAGTACTTCAGTGTGTAGTGTTTTCATGTACACTGGTGTCCTTTAAACTAATGGACAATGACACTTTTTCATTATTTGGGGCGATAATGATGTTGTCACTTTGTATTCTTAACTGCATGCCTCTGTAACTATAAGGTCACAGAAACAGTCTGCAGTTTAATCAATCTTTTGAACCATTACTATAGAGCTGTTGCCCTCTGTGAGTGTTACACCACCATTTCAGGGTGAATGGAGTAAAGAGTCTCTTTAAATTAAGACGTGACTGTTAAACACAGGCCAGTTTGGGGCTACAAATTCTCATTAGCACTGACTTGTAAATGTCCACTCTAACCCTGGTTACAGGCTAATTACTTTACAGTCAGCTCTTACTGTAGGTTGTAGAACTAACATCGTAGTTCATCCATGACATTCACCAGTGACTGCAGCTGTAATTACACTTTTTGAAAACATGACTACATAATAAAAATGGGTGTTATATCTAAAATTTCCATTTAGCTTTGAGCCATTGTTCTGCTCACAATTCATCATAATTCAGTCCCTAGAGATATTTCACTACAGTGTTTTTCATTTATGGAAACTGGGAAAAGTCACCAAATCAAACCTTCACTTCATAAATGACAACCTTAGGGCAAGATCATTAATGTGTCAGTGACAGGGTAAATAAATCTAGCACTCTTTGTGTTTAGTGTGAATTTTAATCAGTATGCTGCATGAGGTGATACCAGTAAAAAATAAGAAGAACCACAAATATGAAATTCATGTCTGAAACTGCAAGAAAATGGTTAACGTGGTGGTTCTATGTGTTTTAAAAGCTTTGTGAGGAGAATACAGGATGAGCTTTCAGACACAATCGTCGCATCTAGGACGGTCTTGGACATTTATCCCAGACCGAAGTTGAATGGACGACAGAGCCTCATTTTAGCAGCACTATCAGATTACGCGATTTACTCAGCTGGACGGAGTCTAATCTTCCTTTCAGTATTCAGAAAGTCTCGGACATAACCCCTGACCCAGAGAAAACGAGTTTTAATACTGTTTTGACAATTTGATCTGCAAAAGCTCTTCACAGCAGGTAGCACGTTGTTAATCCTTTAATTCAACAAGTCTTTCCACAGCTGTCCCATTACAACTTTAACAAGGATTAGTGAATCTGAAGCAATGGGGATTGCACTGTGAATGTCTGGGTAGCATTATATAGGCTAGGCCCTGAGTCTAACATCCCAGACAACTTTTATCTGCAATACATTTAAATATTAAGAGTAAACAGTAGCTGATAATATATTTATTTACATGTTGAGAGTCAGTCTACAGACTAATAATGGTGCAAGTCAGAAAAATGTTGGTCCAACTGATGAGATATTCCTTTATTTTCAACTACCTTTGGAATTAACATTATTGCTTCTGTATTAAGTAAGTGTGTGTGTGATGATGAAGGTCTATGGATCACTGACACTACTCTTCACACTGTTACTAAAAGCCTTCTGTCAGACTGGATGTTACATAATTTCAGCTGTTACACTGAATTACATCCCCATTCCTTTGGGTCATGACCTCAGTGCTTTTCATTGCTTTACACACATAGCTATTTATCTATCTATCTATCACCTATGAATATCATAAAGTAATAGTATATGTGAAGTTATGCAGAGAATCTCCTGACAATATCATGCACATTCTGTAGAGTTTCTTCTCTTGAGAGACTCATGCTATAGGTAAAATCATAATTGACAACAATATTGTACATATTGAAAGAGTTTAAACAGTTTCTCTTCATACCCTACAATCATGTACACTTTTGAAAGGTTTTAAATTATACATGTAATGTCAACTTTAATCATTTCTAAGTGTTGAGACATGCACATATCCTCACAAATGCCTCCACTTTGATACTAAACACTACATAGTTCAAAAATAAGATAAAATATAAGATAGGGTAATCCTTTTATTGTCCTGCACTGGAGAGCAATGTAAACAGCAAACGGTGTAATGCAATATAAAGTGCAGGTTGAATCAACCACAGTCATTTTAAAAAGATGGTTTAATACAGGACTAACAGTAAACATAGTGAAAGGTAGTGTAAATATGAGATATAGCAACACATATGGTGCTTTACTGAAAGACGACACAGTCAGCCAGATCTATAAAAGTCCCAATGTGTGTGTACGAATTTCCTTGTGCACTCCAGAATTTTGCATGTTGGGTTGAACTGTGGTTTGCAGGTGATTTACAAAGATTGCTTGCACAAATTACAACTAGTGTAAAGTCTTGGGGACCACCCTATTTATATGGGGATTTTGTGTACCTTACTGTAGACCAGGGGTGGCCAACCCTGGTCCTCGAGAGCCACAACCCTGCATGTTTTGGATGTTTCCCTCTTCCAGCACAC
>JAQQZY010000002.1:20981762-20998523 GCA_030068375.1 Ostorhinchus rueppellii
TTTTTTTTTTAATGAAAGGATACTTTTTTATATTAATATTTGCATAATTTAATTTTACTTTTTTTGCATTCAAACAGAGAAATTATGGAGTTATCATTTTTTTAAAAAGTCATTATTTTACTTGTCCAGCCCACTTGAGATAAAATTGGGCTGTATGTGGCCCCTGACCGAAAATGAGTTCAACACCCCGCACCTATTTTTATTTAAAATTAGCTGACAGAATGCCAGATAAACCTAATGAAGCAAAAAGAGACAATGGAGACATAATAATAATATACATAAGCACTCCTTATAAGTTCAGAAATTTTGGTCTCATTAAATTGTTGTATTTTAGCAGAAAACCACAGCAGCATTACATTATACATCAGATATCTGCTGTTTAAGTGACTGTCTGGCATTGAGAAAAAGAGCCAGATTGTTTATAAAGATGGATGTTGGGAGAGCGCTCCAGATTTGAAGTGTTTTATGTAGCGTCCATCTCAATGTACGGTTTATGGAAAAACCCAATTTCAGTCGACATCTTGTCAATACACTCGATACATCATGACTTCTTCCACCCAGGCTGTTGTAATTGAGTTTATTGCCAACACTGAATACAACTTCTGATGTAATTTTATTGAGACACACTTTGGCGTTACTCTTCTGCTCTCCCTTATGGCTCTCTCCTTGTCATAAACTAAAATGTCTATAAACTAAATGACTATAAGGGCAAATATAGTATTTTTCAACATGGGTCATTTGAAGCATTAATGTTTCTCAGCTAACAAGAATATACAAGTATATCTGTAATGATTCTTTTATATCCATCAGCAATAGCTGTATTTTTAATTGGACCTGTTTGACATGTTTTAAGAATTCTACAGACTGTGTGATTTGATGTAATAAACTTGCAACACATGCAGACTGGCAGTAAAATCTACTGAATTTCAGGCCATTACTCAAGTAAAAGTGCAAAAATTAAATGTCACAAGTGAACAGTGTCTGCAATACAAGGGCAGGTAGACAATGACGCTGCACTAATGGATACCCTGCTACAATAGTGGTGCTTACACTCACCAGCCACTTTGCCACTAGTATCAGGTGTATCTAATCAAGTGGCCAGTCAGGACATGTGCTGCCGTAATCCACCTGTTTCAGTGTTTACTATGTGCATTCACAGATGCTCTACTGCACGCCTTGGTTGTAACTAGTGTTTGTTTGAGTTACTGTTGCCTTTCTGTCATCTTGAACTAGTCTGACCTCTGGCATAAATGAGGCTTTTCCTCCAGAGAACCACCACCCACTGGATGTTTTCTCTTGTTCAGACCCATTCTCTGTAATCCCTAGAGGTGGTTGTGAGTGAAAATCCTAGTCAGTCTGCAGTTTCTGAACTGCTTACAACAGCCACCTGGCATCAAGAAGTCTACATGTCTAAATGTGCAGAGTTGTTTCCATGTGATTGGCATCAAGGATATTTATGTTACCAAGTAGTTCAGCTGGTGTACCTAATGTAGTGGCCAGTTTGTCTATGTGAATGGAAATTGGATTGTGGAGCTGTTTGTTATTTGGAAAAAGAAGGCAACCTGGGATGACAATTTTGCAAAGAAAGCTCGAAGTTAGTATTTTTAGTGACATAAACACACCAGTCAAGTTGGTTAATGTCATTTCATGGTTCATTCCTATTGGTTTATTAAATAGATGCAAGTCATACCAGCTTCACGCTGAGTTTTTGAGTTGCCTTTTTTGCCACAGCCAAAAATATAGTTATATTTTCTCTTGTGCCATCTCAGACACACTACAGTGTGAACTGAATTTAGGGGAAATATAAGGTCAGAGTTTTTGTGACTTCTGTTTGTTTGGTTTGCAGTTTTGAATTGAATGGTCTGAAAATATAGAGATGCAGTTTGAATATCACTATTACAAAAGATTGATTAAACTATGACTTTTCCATGTTTTTTAAGCATGTTGTCCCCTTCAGTATAGTGTGAGGAGGGTTGAGTTGGAAGTGATGGGCATTCGTTGAGGTCAATGGCTAAAAAAGTTCTTTATTGGTAAGACTCCATCAGTGTGTAGCATCTTCATTAAGGCCAGACCCAAGTGAAGATGAGGAAATAGGATGGGATCAGAGTCTGGGCGCTGGTGGTGATGGAGTTAAAGGTGGCAGGTGGTTGATTGAAACTTTTACTTGTCTCCCAGTGGGGATAGGGCAGCCGTGTGCTGTCTGAAATAGTGAGAAGCAGACAACAGCAGCTGAGCGTACGAAGCTGATAACACTGTTAGAGAAAGGTCTGGCAGACAAAAAGTCAGACTGAATTGGACCTTTGAAGTAGTTCAGATGTATGGCATTGCCTGATAGCCCAAACATGGCTATCTGGGCTTTAGGTTGTAAGTCAGTGTTGAATTAGACAGGCTACTGAACACTGTAAGCCAGAACCACATTGATTTAGTGCTACTGTGGGCTAGGACTGTCTAAAAATGTAGTAATGGTCGCATTTGTCATCCTCATATAATGTGAGCGTATTATAGCAACTCTGGCCTTGCAGAAATAAATAAGTCCAATGTAAAGCTTTTAATAATGTTAATATCAAGTGTGCACAATGTAGACGTACCATTCACTCCTCACATTATCTCAAACACTGTTTTCATGTCCAGCCTGCCATTAATACACAAATGGGTTTCTTAGAGATATTAGAGCTTTTTGTATGTATGGGAGGATGGCAAAATGTTATCTGACCTTATCTTTGGTGGTAAATTTGGAAATGTTTGGACTTACTGAGTAGATTCCTGGATCTGAACATAGTGAAATTTTTATAGAGGCAGTGTGGACATGTTAGAGCAGACATTAAAATCTGCAAATCTTCTATCAATACACAAGTCACTGAGCTTTGAATTAATTCAGGCAGATCTGGTCACAAGCCACTTTGTGTCCAATAACTCACAACTTCAGCGTGCCCCTTACCAACTGCCACACTTTACAACTGAGCCAGCATTCATTCTGTGCTCACCGCATCACTCCCACTCATCAGCCCACTATAGATCTGCAAACTATCAACTCCACCTCCTCCAACCTTGTCTTGTTTTAACAAAATTATCTTCTGTGCTCTGCTGGTTTGTTTGTGGTTTTCTTGTTCAGATCGTTGCAGAGTATCACTCAAACAGAATCAGCACTGAACTCAAATGTACTTCTGTGTTTATGAATAACTGCATTCTATATTTTCATAAGAGGATAAGTCACAGGAACCAACACTGGCTAATACTCATCACATAGTTTATTTGAAGGTTTAATGTTATTGTATAGCATTTATATATCTGACTAACAAAAACAACACATTCATTACTGATGACAGCCAGCAATAAATGAAAAATATATGTCTATTTCCTGGTTAATATCACAAAATCAATTTAAATAAGATGTGCAATCATTTCATTATTTACACTAACCATAATCAATCAACTAACATAGGAGTGGCCCATTTAGTTCATCTACAAGTTAGGATCATGTATCTTAGTATCACAAAACGCACCAAACAGCAACAATATCATTCATTTAAAATACATAGAACTGTTTTTGAATTGTTCTCCACATTTAGCATTTCCAAAGTGATTTATCCCCATCTATTTTTATATGGTCTGCTAATTTTTCAGTGAAAATCCAGTATTTTCTTATATTTAATTTACTGATTATGTAGGCGATCATAAAAGCTCAGTGTGCATTAAAAGGTTATTATATTGAAACAAAGAAAACTGACTTTTTCTGCAAAATATATCATTAAGTGAACAAAAAAACAAGCATCGATAACTACTGTCATTTGTCAAGCTCCATGGTGAGTTAATGTTGCAGAAAATCACGGTGCCAGGCCAGACTACAGAGCCTGTGGACATCCAAAAAAAGACACATCGGATGCCACTGAATAGCTGAGAAACTGCACTTTACCTGAATAACTTGCATGTATTGATATGATTAATGGTTCAAAAGGTATTAAACATTTCAGATCAGTAGATGCTTTTGGTCAGTGGTGTCTGTGTATGTCTTTGAGAGTTAAAATAAATGATTGACTCTTGGTGCAGTGTCACTAGTTTACAGTCAATAAAATCCCTTTTCCATCATGATTGTATATAGCCAACACTGATTTATTATTAGTATTAAAATCAACAATGTATAAATTGGCAACAGTTTATTCATTACAGGCAACATGAAATTATCAGAAAACTTAAACTAACCCTTTGCTGTTTTTTTGACACTTAGTTTTTATTAGTTATTTATCATTTTGTCATTCAGAACATAAAAACCAACAATTGGTAACATTCACCATCTAATAGTAATGATAATTTAGGTTACAGTTATGAAATAGCAATCAAGTTACCCAATTAATCTTTAGAGCAGCAGTTTATGTAGTATTTCACAGGACTATGAGACAAATCACACATTAATTGTGTTTAAAGAAACAAATCCATTTGCCCCATCTTGTTAGGTACACTTCAGCTTGCAGCCTCAGCATAAATGATAATCTCTCCATTTTGTGAATCGCATCAACAATTTTCAAACAGTCCTCCAGCACCGGTGGATCAAGTCGAAGCCATTTACGAGTGATTGCTGCCGTGCCAAAGATTTTTTGAAGGTATTTAGGGGCTTCTATGAAACTTGGTACATTTTGGTTTCTGGAAATTTACCAGCTTTTTCAACCCAATAATAAGAGAAATTTAGACGTATTCCCCCAGGATGTACCTAAGAATGACCTCAGATAAATGGGGGGAAAAAAAGTATATTCTTGTGCTGTACCATCCCAAAATTAAAGAATTTTCAATAAAATATTGGGGCCAAAAATGGGACCAAAACTGAGACATGAAAACCTACCTAGGTGTCAGTGCATTTGATCTGGAAAACAGCTTGAAATGGTTTTATGTACCACTATTAGTAAAGACATTGTTAAATTTGTTGATCCTAGTAGTTTTTCAAACCCAGACATGTAGGTTTTTTATGAGTTGTCATTCCAGGTTTCGTGTGTAACCCATTGTGTCCGCTCACATTACATGCAGAACCTGCCCATTTAAACACTAATATCACAAGTGATTTTGTAACGGTCATTTTTTGTGAAACTCTCTGTCTTGCATAATTAGTTCAATTTTCAAAATGTACCTGTGAGAGAATAAAAAGATATTCAAAAAAGTACTAGTGCATAATTTTCGTGTCCTTTTTACTGTGATACAGATTTTTGTATTAAAATTAATAGTAAAAAAAAAAAGTTTTATCTAAAAAATAGTTTCTCTTTTATCTCAGCAAATATTTATTTTTAAAACAGCCCCAAAGTGCTTCCAAACTTAGTGTACATCTGGTTTTAATTTTTAGCCCCCGTGTCCAGTTTTTAGGGACCAGTTTCACTGAAGCACCCATTTATCACTTGTTGTCAAATTATCAGGAAGGTCTCCCAACAATAGTGACTAAGTAGGTTACTGTAATTTAAAATCCAAAATCTGTTGGATTTTTTTCCAACATCTTTCCAAAAAAATAGTAATTTTTATACAGGACCAAATAATATGGGCATAGTTTACCTCCGTGCCCCCTCAACCCCTCCAGCAAATAGACGCATTCAAGTTTGTACAGAAGTATTGTTTTGGTGTTATAAAGAACTGTACTAAACTTTTCCAACTAAATTCTCACCAGTAGGTTGAAGAGGTGGTTGAAGTAGTGGATTCACACACATTGTCCCATTGTTCACATAATATAACTTTTGAATTCTTTCTCCCATCTTTTTTTTTTTTGTATAATCTGTTGAGTTTCCTTTGCCTTTCAACAGGCCTCAATAGAGCTTAGAAATGCTAGACTTAAATTGTTTAGAGTAAGCTTGTGAGACTTGTTGAATTTTCTCAGTGGGCTCTGAAATACACATTTTCAGTATGTTTGAAGAGAAATATTGTCATAATTGTAAGTACAAGGCTTTGCTTTTTATTGGGAACCAGTGAAGTTATATTTTTTAAAGAAATTCTCTCAGGCTTTGCCTCATCTGATCAGTGTCTGTAGACATCAGAGATTAAAGTATTTAGAACCAATATTGTCCCATAAGGATTGGAGGCTGATCAGTTGAGCTCCCGTAGCTTGAGCTGATGAAGAGACTCGATCAGTGGTGAAGAGCAGACGTTTGCCAAAGGGGGAAACAGCCTGAACGAGAGCAAAAGGATGGTTTTACTGAACTCAGGCCAAAGCTTCATTAAAATCAAACTGAGTCCAGATGTTTTCATCTCTCGCTCTGTTGCAATATGAAATGTAAGCAACAATTATGGGAAGACTTGCAGCATCCTAGATCTCCACTTTGTACATATTAACATCACCCACATTTTTTTACAAGTGAAATAACAAGTACAAATGCTCTTCATCACACTCGCTCGTGTTTGGCTTTATTTTACAAATCCACTGAACTACATCTGATGGTTTTTATCACTATTTTTCATCGCTTTCACTAAAATAAACACTTAAATGACTGACATAACGTCTGTGTTGCACACAAGATAACTATCAGCCAAAGGAACTGGTTACAAATAAATAATTCTTGTCATGAAACATTTTTCCAGGAGTAATTGCAGTCGCCATTTCATCTTATCTTTTGCTGGTGCATAATTTAGAAAATGCTCGTCAGGATGAGTGTAAGTGGGTGGGAAGGAGAGTGTGTCCTCTGAGTAAAATGTCATTTCTTTTCAGACTGAGCTGACAATACTGAATTTTAAAGGCAGGGTTTTTATTGGAAAACATAAGTTGAACTCTGTTATGTTTGAATAATGATGAACATATAAATTGGTAATAACATAAAAATTTCAGCATTAAACATAAAAGAAGAATGAAATAACAAACAAGTAGGGCTGTTTGTTGGTTTTTTTTTTTAACATCTCAAAATCCCATATTTCCATGTTGTGCATTATTTTTGGTGGATATTATTTGCTAAGAAGAGAGGAAACTGAGTATTTGTATGTGGCTGAGTTATAGAAGAATCTGTGGTTTTGTAATAAAATGTAGTGAAATATTTTAACATTACAATCTGGTTTTGGAATCTTGTGTTGTTGGAACCCCACGAGAGATGAGCATTATACGTGTCACAAATACAGAATTTATCCATTATATTCTGGTTAAAGGCGTTACTAAACCACAGCTTTAGCTTGAAACTTGGGTGTTGCAAAATGTGTTTGGATATAGTATTGTACAACAGTTTTAAGTAGCCTTTAGATTTGTTTTTGCAGCATTGAAATGAATATGCATATTTATTTCTCAGTCTCTTTTCTTCAAATGCAACAAGAAAATACACTGAATGTGTGCGCAGCCTTAAAAGACACACAAAAAGCAGAACTAAGTGGGTTCTAAAGGTTAAAGTCAGTATTTAGTGACTCCTAAACCCCATGAGAAGAAGCAGCAAAAACTGTTATAAAAAAATTACATGTACATACGACAGCAAAGAATGTACAGCAGGAAAAAACAAAAATATATAAACTGTAATCCTAAGAGGTTGTATTTAGTGTGACCTGTTTACACTCAACACATCTTTAATCCTTTTTGTTCAGGAAATATATAATTTTTGGCATTAACTTTCTGATTTTTTTTGTTTTTTTTTTTAACTTCAGGTTTCATTGAACACATGCCAGATGTTCTGTAACCTGTAACCTTTAGAACCCACTTAGTTCCATTTTTTTGTATGTCTTTTAAGGCTGTGCACATATTTCCTGTATTTTTTTTTTCACTGTATCTGAAGAAAAGAGACTGAGAATTAAATATGCGTATTCATGTCAGTGCTGCGAAAACAACAAATCTAAAGGACGTCTAAAGTTTTTGCACACTAGCGTACATATGGACATGTTTTTTTATAATGCTGTCAGATAATTACAGTGGACTTTTATTTACTCTGTCTGTTGTCTGCAGGACTCCACCAGCTTGCCCAACATCTTGGTCCTTGAAGAAAACCAGGTCAACGATGAGGTCAAAGAGGAAGCTCGAGCATCAGTGGAGCGTTTTCTGCAGGTGGAGTACACCAGGAACATCTAAGTGTGTTGACAGATAAACACTCGTAGCCTCTTCCCTCAATATTTTTTTGCTTTCTTTTCCAGGAGTTGGTCTCTGATAATCTGATCGGCCACACTCAACCGGTTTTTCAGTTTCTCTGTCCTCTTGACACGCTGCTAAATGAGGAGCAGAATTATGGAGGAGTGTGGGGCATTCTCAGTGGCTTGGCCTATTTTCTGACACCAGGTCATGAAGAAGAAGAGGTAAAACTGGACATACAGTTTCTTACATTAACATCTGCAATGGAAAGAAGATATTCTGTATTATTTCCCACAAATTCTCTTGTAAAAAGGCTAAAAATCAACAGTGCTTACATTCAGACTGATGGAGCTCTTCTATCATAGAGCACAATACACCCAGTGACTTAAATTTGCTAAAATATCTCCAGATGTTTGACTGTAAGAAAAGCGAACACATTAATCCACTTGGCTTGACAGGAATATCAGTCATGTGTCTTAAAAATATATGTCGAGTGAAATGTCCCCTCATTTGTGGATAGTTCTACTTTAACCCAAGTGAATGTTATTTTGTAGTGTTTACATCATCTATTGTATTTTCAGAGCACTATGGAAGATACATGTGTTGTTTCTGTAATTGTATTTATATGGGCATCAGTATCCCTGTCAAGAGAATTACCTGGGGATATGATGTTTACATGGAACTCTGAGAAATCTGGTTGCTTGTGTTCCCAGATCTATTTTTTTTAATATGTATATAGTAGGGATGCAACGGTATGCACTGTACTAACTTTCTGTTCGGTGCGCCTCCCCCTAGCGGTTCAATATGGGTAGTGCATCGAGGTGCGGTCATTTTCATCATCTGTCAGTTTAGGTCATGGTGAATAAATACATTGTAGAGTAGCAGGGCTCTCCCCAGAAATTAGAAATTTGTAGTATTATGGTGGCAACGACCGGGGGATGGTGTGTTGTACAAGTGATGATGTCACGCTGGCGACCGGGGATAAAGAGGTGGTCTTGCGCTGGCGACCGGGGTGGGGGGGTTGTATAGCTGCACTGAGCTACCGGTACCCTGGCACAGTGCCGTTATTCCATTGTCTGGGGAGAACCCTGAGTAGCAAGTTCAGAGTCTCCTGGGAATTACTATTTGCACTTCTGTCATTATATTGGGATCAAGACAGGTGTTTCTGTTGCTTCACATATTTGCACTCTCTATTGAGAAATGTTGGTTGCTTATTTTACAGAAAAAAATAGTTTCATGTTGTACTGTGCCTTTGTGATATGTTAAGTTTACATGGGCATATGTTAAAAAGAATTTACTAAATTGGTTAATAAACCTCAGTAAAGTCAATTAATGCTGCACTTTATTTTTTTTTACTCAGAACTGTTTTTCATGATGCCTTAAAAGAAGGAAAGGAAAGAAAATGCAAGGACACCTGTAATGAAAATGTGAATAAATTTTATGTTATAATGCAATGTGAACAATTAATTTGTTCTGACTTGTGATTTGTCTAATAACTGCTTTACAGTGGTGGCTTACTATAATTATTTTTATTATTCAAATAATAATGCTCTAACACGTCCCCTAGTGGTGTTTGTTTGTAGTAGCTTGCATTGATATTGCATGTACCGTATATGGTTTTAATGAAAACTATTTTAATGTTGAAAACAAATCAAGTTACTCGGAGTTGCTCTGTGCCACATTGCACAGCCTTGCCTTTAATATTTTCCTCACAGAAAGACAACTCTCCAGAGGTGAAACTTCTTGCTTGCTGCCATTGTTTGCGTTTCTGTCTCTTCACTGGCCAAATCTGCCTCTTCTCCCTATGTAACTGGTCTTTACCAGGCTGACACTGCAAAGGAAAACTCTTCTTAATGTCTTTGATAGAGTAAAGGTTGTAAACACATGCCTGCCTGGATAGGTATTTGAAAGCGAACAGTTGTGTACATAAAACAGAATCCTGGTTTCCTTCAGAGGAAACCTAACTGGGATAAGAGCTTATCCAGGCATGATGTTGACACAAACATAGAAAATTGAATATGAACCATGATAACCGTTCACCCTAACATCATGAGTCTAAGTAAACACAGTTGTTTACAGCTCTCATATCCCTGCTCTTTTTTTTCTTTGCAGAGTTGTAGCCCTCAGACTGAAGCCCCAAAAAGCTCTGTGATACCATCTCCAAAATCCACAACACCTTCAGAAAGCTCTGGTGCCTCTACTGAAAATGTCAGTGACTTTACCACTGCTTCTTTACCAACTATTATTGTCTCCCAGTTTGAATTACCTGGAGAACCACATAAACAAGAAGATGAAGAAGAAAAGGAGTCACAATCTTCTGTTAACTCTTCTCAGGACAAAACAGAGGACTCTGATAACCCCTTAACCTCTCACTTTAAAATGCTCTTTAGAGGACTGAGCCGGTCCAGGTCACAGGAGTCTCTGTCAAAAACCACCAGTGTTGAAGACCTGAGTAAATCGGTCACTGTCCCTCACTGCAGCCACAACGGAGGCACGCAGACAGAAAGCACAGATGTTCCCTCACAGCATCCGCCGTGGTGGAACAAAAAAGAGAAACTGAGTTTTAAAGTGTCAGGTGGAGCGAGCAAGACCAAAGCAAAGGACCAGGGAACTTTATCCAGAGGGGAGGAGTCCCAGTGCCAGAGAAGCCAAGCCAACTGGGAGCAACTGGAAACCACTAAAGCCATATTTGATCTACTCAAAGAAATATCAGGTTTGTGCGTTTTTCACAGTGAGCTCAACGGTCAACCTTGTGCTTGAATCACATTCATGTTTTACTTGCTTTTAAGCACATTGAACCTTTTCATCCAGATTAATGTGCTTTTCTCTTCATGTGAGTGCAAGTTCTTTTTATTAGAGAAAAAATAAAGCTGCAGGGACTTGAAACTTATCAGAGAAAATAAATCCTCCACATTTGTCTTTATTCAACTTCACATTGCATTAAAGGTGAAGATGGTTTTGACTTCTCAGTCATGCATTCGTATGTTTCTTAAGACACTGACAGATAGAGGGCAAAACAGCATTTGATATAGGAAAAGAAACACACCAGACTAAACAAAAACTACAAAGAGAGAACTGTCATTGTAGGAGTTTTATCAGTTTGAAAGGTTTGTCACTCATCCAAGGTGATATCTGAAGTTTTATTATGACTGGTTTGTTCTGACATTTTGTTCTTTATCTAAAAACGTTTGGAGGATTTGTCAGATAATCTACTGAACTATTTCACTGAGTAATGATGAAAAAATGAAATGAGAATGGCAAAATTATCGGATCACTGTGAAGGATTATCTCCCTTAATGAAATTTTAGGTACAAAACAATTAAAAACATGAAGAGCTGTCCTGGAAAATGATAGTCCGTAATTGCAAGTGTATAGTAAGTATAAAGATCTGAAACGGTACAGTGCTGTGGTCCTTTTGAAAGATGACTTTCAAAGCCTAATGTCCATTTCTCTTATTTTTACAGGTAACTCCATCCTGATAAACATTTTTGATGCCATTTTGAAACCGGTTATGCCTATCTTAAAAAAGTAAGTTTGGGTCTTCTAACACTTTTTTCTCTGATAGTGTTTTTTCAGCATGGGTTTAGTTTGGGTAATCTGAAATTTCACTAAATAGAAGAAATGCTATCTATGGTTTTCCTCTAGTACCACTGATGTATTCAGATGTCTTGGTTTATTATCTACTGACTGGTGTTTGAGTGCGTTTGGGTGAATGTGAGGCACCATAAAGCGCTTTGGGCACCATGAAGGTGTATAAAATGTGCTATATAAATGCAGTCTATTTACTGTTTTGTTTATAGTCCCAAAGCTGATGAGTTGGAAACAGCAAAAATGGTAAGAAAAAAGATCCGAGCAACTTTGACAAGAGCCAGAGAATGTCTATTCATGCCTAATGTAAAGTGGTTAGTACCTACAAAAAGTGGACTAAAGAACAACAACCAGGTCCCAACCGGTTGTATTGGAGCTAATATTGCTTGGATCCCCTTTTTCCACAAAAATAGCTCTGACCAGATCAGATTTATTTTTCCAACACCTCCCACAGATGCCCAGTTGTCCTGATATTAGGATGTGCTTTTATTTGGTACAAATCACTGCAGACCAGGAACAAACGAGACCTGCAGTTGTGGAGATGCTCTGACCCAGTCATCACTGATCCAATATGGAACATGTCACAAGTCACTCGGTTCTTTACAGTGAACATTTGGCTGCTTCCAACACCTCAGCCTCAAGGACTAAATGTTCACTTGCTGCCTAATGTATCCAACCCAGTGAAAGGAACCACAGTAATGAAATGATCAATATTATTACCACTTCTCCTGTCAGTGGTCAGGATGTTATGGCTGATTAATCTATAGACGTATTTGAGCTTTTTTTGATTCATGTGCATTTTCTTTACACAAAGCAATTATAGACATGCGTTAATCAGGGACTTATGTCATCTTTTTGTAATACCCTTTTTAAAAAAAATCATTAATTTCGAAGGCATATAACGAAGTCTCCTTTTTAGTAACCAGAATCACTCGTAATGTGTGGACAATGGGCCCTAAGAGCAAGAAAATATCTGCTTTGCACAATGTGTGTGTGGACGAGGCATTCATTTTCCTCATTTCACTATGTTGGGGATGTTTCTGCGTCAACTCATAAACAGTGAATTTGTGCCTTCAGCCAATAGCAGCACATCACATGTACAGGTGGACCAGAATAAATATGAATTTACTCTGGTTAATCCTGTTCTTATCACTCGCTGCACAATTTAATGTGGTGGTGTTCCGTCTGAGAGGAAGGGCAAATGACACGCATCTTTTGGCCTGTCACACAGCTGTGTTCTTCTGATTTTCCCTCTAGAACCTGCCTGCAGACTCGTGCGATATGTGGCACCGTTTTGTGATTTAAATCACAACTGCAGGCGGATAATAATGTTAGATTTTTCTCTTTTGCATCTTTTTTCCTCTGTATCACATGTCATTTTCCCTCTCTTCTCTCTCTTTTGCTGAGTCAGGGTCTTGTCTCTCTACAAATATAAGTGATACATGTTGCATAGTTTACATTTTAATGCTGTTCTTAAGACTTTAAACCAGGAGTCACCAGTCCTGGTTCCTGAAAGCTGGTATCCTGGATGTTTTAAGATATTTCCCTCTTCCAACACACCTGATTGAAATGATAAGCCTGTCATCCAGCTCTGCAGACGCCTGATAAGAACCGTCAGGTGTGCTGGAAGAGGGAAATATCTAAAACATGCAGGACACCAGCCTTCGAGGACCAGGATTGGTGACCCCTGCTTTAAACTAGTCACTCCTTTTTTATGACGCTGACTAAGGATTAATCTGTTGTTAAAATGTGTGTGATGGAGTGTTTTCTGCCTTTTAGGAAAGTGAACTCTTTCTTGAACAAGGTTAATCCAACAGAGGAGCAGATGGCTGCGTACATCGACACTCTGCGAAACAAACAGTGGCCTGAGAGTCCACCATCAACCCCATCACCTCCTCGCACAGATGAGGACAAAAATCAGACCAGGGAACGAGCACACAGCCTCATCAGTGCCCGATGTAATCCGTACAGCCTCACACTTGAATAGGAAACATTCTAGCGTGAAATATGTGTAAAATATATGTTATGCTCTTTCTGCAGATTCAAATGTTCTCATCTTGAAGAAGGCGGACATGGAGTCTGTTTTCAATCTTTTCCAGGATAGTGAAGAAAATAAAACTCTGGTATATGTGAGTATCTGAGCTTTACTCTGTCTCTCTAGTCTACTTTTCATGTTAATATTTAATTTAATGCGGTAACACTATGTTCTTGTTCTCTTACTGCTTTTTTGACAGATGCTCCTGTCATTCCTACTCAGGGAATTTCTCCCCAACGAGCATTTTGTAAATGTGAGCGCTGCTGCCCTCCAGAAAGTGACCAGCATCTGACCTGTGACTCATGTTTTTAATGGAACTTTTTACATTTTGATTATGTACTAAGTGTTTTAAATGCCTTAAAATATTTGCCAACATTTGTTTATTAAATGAAGGCAAAGCGCCTTTACTGCAGTTTTTACCTCAAACGTATCAATAATGCTGTGAATGTTCCTTCAGTTTTTACTTTGCATAGATTATTTTCTTATTTTAACCCCGCTCTTTTATTGATGTGAATAATCCTGGTTTATTCCAGTGTGAAATTAAAAAATCGGAGCTGCCATTGAATATCAACTCAGAGGAGCCATGTTTGACTTTGACCTTTTTAAGTTTAATGAATGAATTTCCAAAAATACGTCTGTCACAGAGCACTTTTTATACGGTGAGTGTTTCTATATTCAGGTTGATTTGATAATTTGATGCATGTTTTATATGTCAAAAATATTGTTGGCACGGTTAATAATCACTTAATTAAATATGTCAAAACATTGACATATTCACTATCAAAGCGCACTTAGTCATGTTGTGTAATGTCAGATGATTTGAATTTGTTCCAAATAAATTATTTTAATAGAATATTTTTTGGCTTCTTGCATTAAGAGTGAGTCAGTGAAATATGTTTGCACTTGATATTAGATGCAAATTAGTTGCTGATGCCAGCAGCTTATTTATTCTGAGCAATGTTTTACTAAATGTTATACAAGTACATCCTCCAAAGGAAATTCTGTTGACGTGTGGGATGTATTAAAATGATTACTTTAATCATAGTATTAAACTCAAATGTCTTTAACGATACACATTCACTTGATGTTTTTGAGTATTTCTGAAATATGAAAAATGTTGAACTTAAATTTTGTCAGTAAAAAAGTGCAAAATTTAAAACTTCTGCTGCCAATTTAAAGTAATTTTGTTTTCTTTTTTTCCCCTATAACCCTTCATAAAAAATGCCTTCTCTGATGTTCTTGGTGTTTCATTATGGAAGTATAACAGACTTAATTAGAGGATTATTCTGGTCCAGGTCACAGGAGAGAGATTATCATGCAGCATAACGACATGAATCCATATTTTATTCTCTTCGGTACCTGGAGCCAGGTAATAACGCAATGAATAAAACACTGATTTCTGGAGTGAAAATGGTGAATCCTACTTGATCCTATTAGCAACTGAAGACGACAACTTGTTAACATAATTTGAAAATGACACAAGATAAAAACGTGCTTGTGAAGGTGAGCGGTGATCCTGTACCCTCTTAAACCTCCTCTGGTTCAGTCTTTTCTGGCTGACGTCGGTTAGCTAATCCCTTTAAACTCTCAAGCATTTGTTTTTAAGTTTTAGAGGACGTGCCAAATTTTCCAAATGTGCCACATATATTACATTAAAATTATGCACATGAAATTGAGGTTATCATTTGGTGCAGCCATTTGCAACACTGGGAATTTGAGATGTTAAATATTTAACTCCGTTGAGTGGGTTGGTTGAGATATTTAAATTGATGTTCAGACAAAATGGAAATTGGAAACTATAAAAAAACATGCATAACTCATTTCCATTCCAAGTGCACTGATCTGCTGATAGAGAACATCCAGCAATAAATGGACCTGCAAGTGGTGATAAGAGGATTCTTTTTGTGCTACACCCCAGGATCTCTGTCATGATGGTGAACTTTGAGTCAGTCTGAGCCTCAGGTGGTCAGGATCAAGCCACCTGGTTATTCCCCTCGTCTCCACAAATACAGGCCAAAGTGCTCAAAGTAGTCTTTACATACACACATATAACATGATAATATAGTGTTGTAATAGTGTCAGAATATAGATTTTTGGGAATAATTCTAGATAATAAATTCACCTAGAAAGCTTACATCAGACACCTACTAGGTCAACCATCAAAAATGATCTTCGTAAACCGAGTATTTTCTAGATTCTAATGCTCTCTGCATGTTTTGCAGTCTTGTGTTGCTGTATTTTGTTGTAATATAGACTAACACCTATAGAAGTTCACTGCATCCCCTCTTCAAACTCTAAAAATGAACAGTTCAAGTTTATTCACAAGGGTTATTTTATGTGTTTGGTTTTTGTTTTGTTTTTTAATTTTGAATATTAAAAAGAGGGAAAAATGTAAAAAAAAAAAAAAAAAAAATTAAAAAATGAACCTGTATACTCCTGTCGACATACCTTCTTTGTCTACTGATCACAGTCCCATGTCAGTTCCTCAAAATTACTCATTTCTTGCACAAAATGCAAAATTATTATACATATCAAAAATAAACATAACAGTGTTTAATATATTTTTTCCCCCTAAATTCTAAACTATTAAAGCTTTCTGATTTAGTCATTTTCTATAATGCACAAATCTTATACAAAGCAAGTCAACAAACATTACCGGCTGCTATTCAAAAGTGTTCAACTGAATGAAAAGGAGGTTACAACTTGAGGGGTTAGGGTAACTTTAAGGTCAAGGTGGTGGGAGGAAAAGCTTCTGTGTGTCTGTGTGTGGGGTCCGGCTGTAGAACAGTTTGGAGGCTCAACGAAAGCAATGTTCCACTAATATACAGCAGTTTATGTCAAAATCGAAGGAAATGGTCTTAAAACAATATAAGGGGCTTTGAAGGACATATGTTTTTTTTTTTTCTTCTTGTGTGCATGTGTCTGTTTTGTTTTTTCTCTTATTTTATTTTATTTACTTTAGTCATAGACATTATTTACGAGGGTCAAAACACAGTAATGTCCGATCAGAGAGTGAAATTAAATTGATTCCCATTCCAACATTTGTTTCAGAATAAAGTAGTTCCTTGTTTTGGATAATCCCTTATGGTCCAACTGAAGCAAAAATGAATTTAAAAGTAAAAATGTGGGTCATTTAGCA
>JAQQZY010000002.1:21004970-21018454 GCA_030068375.1 Ostorhinchus rueppellii
GGATCGCCCGGGAATCGAACCCGGGTCCTTCTTGCTGTGAGGCACGTGTGCTAACCACTGCACCACCGTGTCGCCCACAAAACGCAATATTATGTCTCAGCTTATTATTAACACAATTTACAGATTACATTCTAATTACAAATGCATAAGTTATTAAGTAACAGGCATTATATTGTTAAACATGCACTTGTTTTCTTTAGATGTGTCAGGTTGTTGATGGTTTACAGGTTATTAACATTTTGGGGGCAAGGATAGTTTATGAATGTAATCATAGTTATTATGTAATTTGACTTTTTTTGCACTAAAAGGAAGACAAAGAGACTATTATTTCACTGGCCTGGCCCACTTGTGATCAGATTGGGCTTTATGTGGCCCCTGAGCTTACTGTTGCGAAGTCATCCTGAATCCTAGAATGGACCCTTTGGTGGGCTGGTTTTGGCCTGTGTGCTGTATGTTTGACACCCCTGTACCAGATGATTAGAGGTAGTATATGGGACTAGTGTAAGAGATATGCAGATAATTTATTGAAGTAAAACTAGGATACTAATATCTCATGATGGTTATGCTTCACCACAAGGGAAAATCAGCATTCAAAACCTTATATGTTTTAGGTTAAGTGTGTAAAGTAAAAGTACTTTCTGTGCAGTGAAATAGTGTATGATGTCTGTGAGTTCATTTTATTTCTGCATAATGTTCATAATGACTTTTAGTCCTGGAGGTGTTTTAGGTTGCGCTCGTTTTATCTATTTCATATAGTGTTTGGTGGTTTAATAACAGCCCTGTCTCATAATCTATCAAATCTGAATGGTTGTGGCCTGAAGAGCCATTTTTATCAACAGCCCTGATTTCAGGTTTGTAACTGACTATTTTCTTGCTAATCCAAGAGGATATTTTAAACCCATGCCAGCCTTAAGTTCTGGTCCCGGGACATAGGTGATATTATTTTTAATACCCCTCATATACACCACTCTCTCATTGATGTACCTCCACTCATTACAAATGAAAGCTAAGAATCTCGCCCTTTTGAATATATAAAGCATTCTGAAGTGCAACAGTAACGGCACATACACAAAAGGTTGTTTTCCAGAAAAGCAAAATAGGAGAAATTTGGCTTTTCTTACTTTTGAAGGCTGTCATCAGATCAATCATACATCGATCCGGACAAATGTGGTCTTGTTTTTCTCGTAACAGTCCAGTGAACATAATCCAGTAAAGTATTTCATTCCAAAATGCAGGTAAGATCCACAAAGGCACAGAAACTCCAGGAATATTTGTCCAACCTGAGATCTATGTTGGTAGTTTTCTCCATTTCCTGGAAGATAAATATATTTTTAAAAGAGATGTATTTATTTTCATTAGTTTTGTAGTTTAGATTATGATTCCCCAAGATTCAACCTTTCCAAAGAGCCTTCATTTATGTCTGTAGGTTTAAGCATTCAAAAGTTATTAATTTTTTCCCCAAAATATCCAAATATCATCACTTTGGTAAAATGGACAATTCACACTTTTTCCCCTCTGTAAAATGCATAAAAATAGCCACAGAAAAAATACTCTACAATTGACATTTTTACAGATAAACTTCTCAAACTTGAAATGTAAATTGTCAAGACATTGGTTTGTTGGCGTATGGTGCGGGTCAGTCCATATCTACCACATGGAGTTTTATACACCATTGTTTTCACAAGAAAAAAGTTAAGGTGAGGGAGGGGGAAAAAATCCAAATTTATTTGCGTTTCTAAGTGTGCAGCTTTTTAGCTGTCAAACAGCAAAAGTGACTGCTTTAGTGCAAACTACAGGGTGTTACCTTTACAAAGAGCCCATTCTTTTATCTGTATTCCAAATGGTTGAAGAACAGCTGTCATTTTAATTTGGAGAGGTATTTTTCAGGCGTTTTTTTTTTTTTTTTTTAAGCAAAATCACCAGGGATGGAAAGAGGTTAAGGGTTATTTAGCTCAGGAAGGAACAAAAATATTTGAAAAAAATTAACATTAATGTTACACTTTGTGGAGATTTCATCAATAACTTGCCAGAGAAGTGGAGCTGATGTTTATGGATCTTTTTGTCCAAGTATGTTAAGTAAAGTCTGAAAAAGTGGTTAAAAAAAATAAATTCTAAGGTTTTATATTGGCTGCCAATGTTTCAGCTTTGACAAACCAAAGTGAGACCTGAATAGAAGGGAAGGGGTTAACATGATAACAGAAACCGTGTAGTTTCAACTAATGATGGCACAATTACATCATATGTAATGGTCTAGAGGGATTTTTTGGGGTTTTTATTAAAGGTGAAAATGTTCAATATATGTTCAGCTTTGCTTTAGCAGTATTGGTGCTCTTGAAGTATTTTTAATTTATGTATGTTTCTTACTTTATTTCAAATGTGTTTAATGCATTTTATGGGTAGATGTAAACTCTCATCTGTGATTGGACTGAAAGCACTATTCTTTATTTATATATTCACTTATTTGTTTCTTTTTTTCATCACGTCATATTTAGGCCCTGTGCAGCTAAGATAATGCTATCTTTTTGAGTCTGTGTCTGAGAAGAAAAAGATGATGAAAAGCTGTAGCCTAGTCTGTAAAGTAATTAAACTCAGACAAATATAATGCAGTAAAAAGTACAAAATTTGTTTTTGACACTGCACCAAGAAGTTCAAACTCATGTAAAATACAAATATTTAAGTAAAGTACAAGTATTTTAGATTTTTACTGCATACAATTACATTGACAGTATTTTTTCCTCCTTGTTTATATGTTTTATTTTTTGTCTTTACAGAAAACCATAAATCAAAGAAACCCAATATGATTTTATTACCCAAAATTCCAGTTATTATTTTTAATTATTACTGTGATTTGTTCTTTGCACATTTGAGTGCAAGTACAAATGAAACTTTTGTTTTTTAAGTCCATCTGCACAATCTGAGCTTTTTGGATCTAAAAGGTGTGGTAGCAGCAAAACTGAGAACAAAATGCCGGGAGGCTTAATGAGGACGGCACTGTCTCTCTTCTTGCCTGTCAGAACTCTATCCGCCATAAATCCCTTGTACTTCACCAGCTCTTTTTATGTCTGATCAGATCTTGCAAAGTTGAATCCTCACTGGCCTAAGACTATCTTCACTGAATAATATACTATAATATACAAATATAATACCACCAAATAAACCTGACAGTTTTGTTTCCCAATAGAAGTTATTGAGATGCTCAGATGGAGCTATTAACAAAACAAAAGTATTCCCTGGTCCCAATATGAATATATTTTTTTTTATATATTTAAGGAGCAAATAATGCTTTATCTTGCATTGTTTAAAAAAAAAAAACTACTCTCCATCACTTTTTTATGGATCACATGTAAAATCTGTTTTAAAACGACAGTCTATTTTGCTTTGCTGCATAAGAATAACACTTTTAAACACAAATAATTTAATTATTTTGCCACAGTTCCTAGATACTATAAGCCACTGTGACTGTTGTAACTGTCCTGTAAATCCACAGTATTGAATATGAAGTCCAGCTGCAGTAGAAGTCAGATACGTACAGGGTTTAGAGGCTTTATTCTCACTCTTTGACTGCTGTCACACTTGGCTTGCAGTGTCTGAGCTTTGACTTTAAAAACTGTATTTTTATGTGTCAGTCAGAGCTTTTTGTGTCCAAATGTCTGTGATGTGTCAGCTATATTTGGTTTAGTCATATAAATGATGAATCTACACATATAATTTAAGTTGTTCTCTTGTTGACAACAAGATAAAAGCAGTGGTGAAAACTGAAATGGAACTTTCTGCTCTTTCTAGACAGGTCATGTCTTGGTCATCTTTTTTTCTTTACTTCTGCACCGGCTCCCATGAGCTGATCCATCGTTGTTGCTGTTTGTTGCCTTTTAGATTTATGCCCAGTGCTGGCAGTTTGTAACATTTTCTGTCATAGCATTCAAAGTGATGGGGAGAAGGGAAATGTAAATCAGGCGAGCTTGTAAAGAAAACGGCCTCTCTGGGATTTGATCACAGGCAAGTGGAGATAATGCATGCGGGGAGTTTGGACCGGCAGTCATCACTATTCAGAAACAAGGTCCTGAAGTGAAGTCAGACTGTGGTGACATGTAGGCGTTGCTTCAGTGGTTGACTTTTTTGATTCTAATGCAGACCAAAGGTCAGCCGCTGCTCTCATTAGCCATCATATTTTTCATGGTGGTTGCTTCATAGCAAGAAAGCAAGTGAACTGAAATATCATTTGTGGTCCAAAATATTCAGACTCTTGAATATCACATCCTTATGTTATTCATTTTTCAAACTGTGAATTTACTGTGAGGAAAGCCTCATTTCTTCTGGAAAGGTTTTGGAGGGAAAAAAACTTTGCTTTAGGGTTTCCATTAGTGACTCTGACATTGTCTAATTAATAACCTCCACCAAGAAGGTTAGGTGAGATTCAAAATAGAAAGGATTTATTTCTTTGCCATTCGCAGACATCCAGGCAACAGGTACATATATTTTCCCTGGGCATAGCTGTCAAAGCCACTAAACAAAGGTAAACATAGATCAAAAATCAAATCATATATACATATAAAAACTAAAATACTACACACTGTAAACACACTGCTGCATTTGCTTATATTTACTTTAAATAGATCATTATTTAAATGGAAAACATTTGGCTTATTGGTCAATCTAAAATGATTGTACAGTGACATAAAATAATTTAAAAATATTACTGTATAGCAAAATGTCCATTATTTCTACACATTAACATGGGACCTTGGATGAAGACTCTGTATGACTGTGGTAACTTAAATGCAGGAAGGAGAAGGGGTGGACTGGAGGAGGTCCTTGGGTTGGAAGTATGAGTTAATTGGTAGTAAAAAAAAAAATCACTTACACTTGTCTGCCTGTCTCTCTGCACCAGTTTTCATGAAACTTGGTGTAAGGGTAGGGCAGAGGCCAAGGACAAACCCATTAAGGTTTGGAATGGATCCATAAAAAGGGCAGAGGCTGGAATTTTTTTATTGCTTTTTCTTGTGATTGAATTATAGGACTGTGAAGCCTTGGCAGACGTATGCAATCTCAGGGTGCCCTTCTATTTTAATTCTGGTTCATTTTGAGGTGTCGCCTAGATCGGAGGTCAACTTTCTGTGCAGTGGAATCTTTTTTTCCATTGACCTTTTTCTTTCTCAAATGGAGGGTCGAAGGAGAAACTCGTATATTTCACAAATTGTAAATCCCTCTGAAGGAAGTTTGTGATTTTTTTTTTTCTCTACACGTAAATAAAACTTGACCATGTGTGTAGAGGTGGTACCAAATTGAAACAAACACCACCAAGCTATGCTCTGCTGTGCAAAATGCATATGTTCTGTTGTGAGTTCACACAATTAGTGACACATAGGGCATGATCAGACCTTCCATTAAGTTTCATCTACTGGTCTGGGACGCTTATGTCCACATTTTCCTTGCAATCTGAACTTGAATGCGTCTTGGGACAGGTTGAAGAACTGCCTATTGAGCTGATGTGCTTTGTGTGAGTGAAAGCCAGTGTGCCAATGCCATCATATTAAAGTGTTGTGCCCCTCCCCAAGAAAAAAAACACAAAAAAAGAAAACAAAACCCACAGATGGATGTATCACAAGTGCTTCATGGTTAGTGCTGCATGAGTGCACTGGAACAACTGTCTGCCACTGTTTTCTCTGTGAAATGGAATATCCATCATTCTCATAGTAGAAATTCATAAACAACCACTTGACGATTCAGTTATCACTATAGCATATGTCACGCAAGAGGAGCAATGAGACAAATAGAATGTCCAAAGTTGTCATATTCAAGATGTCTGGATTGATTCAGAGCATTATCGCATGCAGTGGAAACAGGCAAGAAAATTCTCCTGTCACACACCTCAAAAACAGCCGGCTGGAGAAATACTTTAAAGTATCCACTACTATGTTTTAAACTCTAGATAAGCTTCTTAATTTACATATTAAGTGGGTAAGTCAGATCTGATGTCAGGTGATCACTTGCAACACATTTTGGAGGAACGTTATAATGCCGGGGGTGAACAGATGCACTTAAAGGCATTCACTGAGGTCAGATATCTCAGGACAGAAGTTCATCCAATGTCTGGACATGACTCTGCAGATGGATGGCAAATGAAAATAAGAACCTGATAGGAGTAGTCTCCATGATAATGAGGACCCTCAGTGTAATTGAACACGTGAGAGATTTTTCACTCGTGCTACACAGTCCTAACTGGAATATCAGGCTGTGCAGTTATACAGTGTAGAGACAAAAGTATTGGGACACATTGAATTCACTTTGCTGACAGTGGGCTGGGCTACAAAACACGAATAAATGTCACTATTATTTTATCTTTCAATATGTATAATATGTCTTTACTTTGTCTTCAGGGTTAATTTGATTTATGCTGTGATCTATAATGCTTCCAAGATGCTTCAAAGTTTGTTTTTACTTAATTTGACTCTATTGGGGTTCTCCCCAGACGATGGAACAACAGCGCTGCACCAGTATACTGCTAGCTCAGCGCTGTGATACTCTTTTTCAAATTTAGGGCGTTTCTTTTCTATTTTCCCCCAATAATTTTGCTAAAATCTACCGAAATCCGTCGGGTTTGCAGGCACGCTCTCTTTTTTTTCCAGCGCCATGATGGTTTTTCCTTTGAAATCTCGCGGAGTTGCGTCTATCGCAAGGTTTTAGTGCGAGACTTTCTTCCCATTGGTTGGATATGATGTAATGTATTAAATCAAGCACTCTTATTGGTTGGGATCTGACCGCACGTAAACTCACTTCCTGTTTACATCCAGGCATCATGACAAAACGCAGGCGTTATACGAAGCCTGATGATCAGAGAACGATCTCTGCATTTTTTGTTGCATCCTTGGTGGTGACCATGGCCCGTGTAGCCGAGGAGGGGGGGTGTGCCAGGATACTATAAATTTCTGGGGAGAACCCTGCTCTATGTTGAATTTTTGAGAAAAATCAAATGTATTAAATGGTCTCTCTCTAGATTTCTGAAATATCTAGGCTATATAGCACGCTGTGACTGTTCATAGGCCTATTCATTTTAGCCCACAAGTAACCAACTCCTTCCTTCCACTCTCACTTAGGAAAAAACATTAGTCTTTAAGGTTAAAATATATATTGATTCAACATTTAAACAATTGACAACTTGCATGAACACTTTTATCAATATGATACTTAAAATTAGGAGGATCAGGACATCGTACAATCTGTAGGTGCGATACGTCCCTTGTCTGTACAGTGTATAATGGCAAAAGGCTGCACTTTAACAGTCCACATTCAAGAGGATTTAGGGTCCGCCAGTTGCAGAAATAGAAGAAAAAAATAAACACAACCTCTTTTGTCTTTTGACAAATGGATTTACAGATACTGATTAACAGAGAACATACAAAGTGAATGTCTTTTACATTTTTTATCTGTTTTATTTTTTTATTTTATGTTGGTTTAGCTTTGGAAGTATGACTTAAAAAATATTTACAAATACACAAAAAAGCATTTTCCTCAATAACCACGCAAGGAGACTCAAATTGCCATCACCAGTCATATTCCTGTCCACATGACTTTTTAACTGTATTATGCAGCCCCGTTAGATAGCATGTCCTCCTCTATCATCAAAATACCAAGCAAATAAATGTCTTTTGGAAAAATGCCTTTTAGCCCTCCAGTAGAGTTCACAGACTCCGGGATCGATGCAAAGAAGCACTGAAGCTTTACCTCGATATTTTTCTGTTAATTTTTCAGCAGCCTCTATCTGTCTATCAGTGAAATAATAATTAGCGGATTGATTGGAACTCCACAGATGTGATGTTTTTCTTTGTATTAGATCATTTTAAATCACATACTTGAATTTAAAGTGTAGCTTTGGAAAAAATCAACACTCACCTTAAGCTCCTGGAGAGTAATTGGAGAGTTTCATGGTTACAAAAGAACAATTACTTGATATAGTACATTAATCAATTTTTAAAAATGCATATCGATTGTACCCCTCATTTTGAAGCAATCTTTTTGTGGTAAAAAATTAGCAGCCCCAGCCCCGAAGTACATTAAAGTATATGGACTCTATCATTAGAGACTGTAAACCCTAACCAATGTAAATTAGATGAAATTTAATTCAATTAAAAAGATCCAGTCATTAAGTGATTGGTTGATTAAATGAAAAGAAGCTGTGTTTTTGTATGTGGGGATCAGAATATATGCTTTTATGCTAATACATGTGCAAAATGCTTTGGTTTCCCTTCAGTTCTGATGAATAGCTGGCTGATTAAATTCCAGTCTGCACTGTAAAAGCGTTGGTTAATATAAGATATGAATTTGAAGTGGTAATACCTTTAAGTTAATTGGAAATAAAATATTGATCAAAGCAGGTCTTGCCACATATCCTACTTCAAAGCAAATGAGATATGGTTTCACTTTCTTCTATTTGTATGAAAGTTGTTATTTGTCACATTTTGGGGTTTATTTCTGAGCAGCAGAGATTAGTTACAAGCTAAGTAGTGGTGAATCAACCTTTTTAGAAGTGGGGGGTGTCTGGGAATAATTCCTTTTGGAAAATAGGGAGAAAAAAGCCAAATCATAATCATCTCCCTGCATTATGAGATAAATGGCTAACCGCCTCTTTCACAGTGAAAGCCCATAAAAATCCTTTCGTTAACAGAAACAGGTGTAATGATCTTCTTGGATGTGATTGCGACTGATTGGCGGCAATTTGAAATGGAACAAAGCTCATGAACAGAAATGAGCCCAAAGCTGTAGCAGAACGCAGATGGATTAACATAGAAGGCAAATAAAAACCCTGTGCACCTGGATTCAGATGCCAAAGGGTACCGTGTGTGTGTGTGTGAGTGAATAAAATACTCAAAAGCTTTTCTGCTCTCCAGTTCACATGTGGAGATGACAAATGCAACCGTCTCAGATATAACTGTGATAAGTACATTTATCAAAGGAAAATTCATGTATAAATACACATTTTGTACCAACAATCGGATGGCACAGGACATTATTAATGTTGAAGTCCCTATGAAGCGGTTCATGGAGTGCTGTTTGCTTTGTATATTTACACATTTCCAGTAGTCTTTCCTATCTCCACACTTTTGTAGCTCTATGCCAGTGCTGTAGGACGGTCTGGCACCCTCCACTGCCATTCTGGAATACAGATAAAAGTTATCTGGGTTGTTAGGCCAGTTCTTGGGCGGTGCTGAGCACAGGATGCTGTGACCGTGCGTGTACAAAATAATGATGAAAGGAGATATTTTGCAGGTATTTGTGTGCATGTGGGAGTGCGTTGTGCAAAACTAAATGGCACAAAAAGAAATGTGTCTTTGTCAAAACTTGCCATTTTCAGCAAATAACTGTAGGTCAGAGGTTGTTCTTTCACATAGAGAGGGACTTTGAAAGCAATGATGCACAGATAGAAAAAAGAGAATTACAATCCTGCACTGGTGCCACTGTGTGATGAAAATATTCACCTTTATTCTGGAGAATCTAGGGATGCCACCCTGGTCTGAAAACCCTAGTCTGCTTTAAGTCGTCTTCACCTATGGATCCATGATGTTGAATGGCCTTTGTAACTAGCAGCTCATTGATGGGGTTTTCTGCAGGTGACCAAAATGTGTTTCATAGTTAAATTAGTACATACTTTCCAGTGTAGTATGAGTTGCTAAATGCTAAACATTTATATTTTCTGTCTAATGACAAACTCTAAAATATTAAATTTTCTTTTACTATAGCTGAGGTGCTATTGTAGACACACTTCATAGAAACCTTGGTGGCTAGGGTGTCTGTTGCCATGGTAACGACAGTGACATACCCTTAGTGTTGTATCTACTAACTAATGAAAGAGAAGTTTATCAGAAACAACAGTGACATGAATGCCATAATCTTATCGCACTATCGAATTGTCAAAGAACCTCTTTCATTTTTGCCCTGAGGAACATTTGAGACATGATTATAATAAGGCTGAATTCAGGCTCTCGTAGACTGAAAGAATACATTCAGCCAGCAGATTATCCCACTTAATCTTTTATTTTGGCAGAAATTGGCATCATGCATCGTATTGAGAATGTCTGAGCTCAAAGTGTCCAGTTCTGTTGCAGGTGGGTTTTCTGAAGAGTCCGTTTCAAACCTGGTGTAATCACGGCACGACGCCACTGGGCATCTTGTTTCTGTCTCTTAAGATGGCAATTCAACACCTTGGGAATGAGAACAGCTTGTTTAATCCTGCAATAAAATGGGGGAGAGGGTAGAATTGTGTTTCAGCTTAAGTGAGGGTGTTACAACACCTGCACCCCCTGCGGCTGCAGCACCCATGGAGCTGGCGGAGATGAGACGTGCATGTCAGATCTAGGTTAAACCAGGTCATGCAAGTTCCCCTTTTCAGACTTGTGGGATCATTCAGTCTCTTCTTGACTACTTGGTTTTATTTGACTAGCCTTTAGCACTTGGCATTCAGCAATCAATAGCTCCAGGGCCGGAGTTTGATAGGATGAATACTAATGTAGCGGAACAGCATCGGCATATGACTGGCTCTCTATAACTTTATATCTGATGTTATCTCTTAATCTTATTGAGATCATCTCCTGTGGCTCTCTGAATGATCACAGTCCAGTACATTTGTTCAGTTTGGTCACAGCATTAGGCTCATCGATTACAATTAATCTGCAGCTCCTAATTCATAACATGGTGCTCTCTGAACATACTCAGAATTCTGCTACTACTGCTGCAAATAAAGGTCCTTCCTCTACTTTTTCTAGTGCTGTTAGCAGGAATGTGGTCATGTCATCTATTCAAGGACAACAGTCAATTATTGCATCTCAAATGATATTCAAAGGTTTCTAGAAAGTTGGGCAGACACATGAAATTGCTATTAAAATTGTAATATGCCATTTTTCTGTTGGTATCCAGGGACTTCAGTTTTACTCTAGGGCCTTCTTCCTGTTTATAATAAGTTTTTTGTGGCTTGTCCTGTTTAACAGTGAACACACACACATGTAACTGAAGCTCACTGCCTGCTCATTATAGATAAACCTTCCAGCCAACTGTCTTATATCAAATGTAAAGGTGAGTGTTACCACTAGATGGACTGCCAAACTAAGACTTGAATGAAGTTGATTGTCAGTGGGTTTGAATTTTAGGAAGATAAGAAATAATGTGAGTCAGGTCTCTTTTATTGCAATTTCCTGACTCTAACCATAGTTTCTGTTTGGAAATGAGCTCTGACAGGTTTTATCTGTAGAGAGATGGGAGCAGAATGGGTTATACCACTGCAGTGACAAGTCTCCTATCAGAGTATCACTATATTACACCTCCCAGAGAGGGAATATTTATCAAGTAATTGATCACATATTTCAAACGTGGGAGAGTATAATATTAGTCTTCACGTATTAAATTAGCTGATATCATTCTAATTATGGCTGTAAACTATGAGTTCTTGTGCACCATGTAATTATAATAAGAAAATTAAAAGAGGAGTGTCACAAGGCTTGTACAGGATGACAAAACTGTGATGTAATACTGTTAAAAAATGCAACATAGTTTGATAATGTTGTTTTTGGCTCTAGTTAATCTAAGTTTATTCATTGGCAACATGACATGATTGTAAACTGTGATCTGTGTGATGGGTCAAATATTCACATGTTGAATGTGAATGTATGTAAATATCGGCCATAACATTCTGACCACTGACAGGAGAAGTGGTAGGAATATTGATTATTTCATTACAGTGGTACCTTTCACTTGGTTGCATACATTAGGCAGCAAGTAAACATTTAGTCCTTGAAGCTGATGTGTTGGAAGCCTTTGACAAGGTACATATTGTAACAGTGATGACTGGGTCCAAGCATCTCCACAACTGCTGGTCTTGTTGGGTGTTCCTGGTCTGCAGTGGTTAGTACCAATTAAACATTAACTAAGGAAGGACATCCCAACCTCGAGGATTGAGGATCTGTGGGAGTTGTTGGACAAATAAATGTCATCCACAGAGGTCCACCTCTCTGCTTCCAGGACTGTAATGTCTTGGTCCAGGTACCATAGCACATCTTCAGAGATCTGGTGGAGTTGAGGCCTCGGGTCAGATGCTCTCATAGACACTCTATTGGTTGAGACCCAGTTGTTCTTTAATCCACTTTTGGCAGGTTCTAACCACTTCACATTGGGAATGAACAAGGTCTGACACACTAAAGATCTGGTGATGGTCAAATAACTTTGACCATCTCAGTTTCTCCTTTGTCAGTGTCAGATCCGTACTCTTACCCATTTTACTGTTTTTAACACATCAGCTTTGGAGGTTCTCTTGCTACTTGGTATATCCCATCCCAGTGTTTCCTATGGAATTGATCTCTTGGTGTGGTGGGGTGTACTTGTAGGTCAGCCAGTTTCTGTCCTACTTATTCAATAAATAGACCTACTCAATGTAGAAAAAAATTCTTTCACATGCTGATCTGATGTCACGTACAATTTTTACCCCCATATTATTTTTGTACTTCCGGTGGTTTTGCACATGTGGACAAAGTGGGTAACACACTGCATGCTAGTTTTACAGCTGTATTTTTACCCCCATTAACTGTGTAGTTTTGAATATCCAAACAAAGTTGCCTTTGTATAATTAGGCTAATGCGATGGTGACGATTTTTTTTTTTGTGTGTTTAAGTGTATGGCGTAGAGCACAAAAAACAGAAATGGGAGAACAAAGAAGATTGGGAACACTTATGCGAGATACAACGGAAAACTTCAAATTCAACAATACAGAGAGAGTTTTGCTGGAAAAACCTCATTAGATTTTTTTCATCACTCCAGCTCAAAAAAGACACTGTACCAGTTCAGCTACATGCTGCAGACAGTGTGGATGCCTAGAGGCAAATCATTTTCACATATTCTGGTCTTGTTCAATATTGTTCTCTTTCTAACAGGAGGGCTGTAAAATTTTGCAAAAAGTATTACAAACAAACATTCTTTTTGAGTTTGTATCATTGCACTTACTGTAGGAGTTCTACCAGCAGAAAATGTCTCCTCTAATGACAAATATTCATCTCAGATTTTAAGTGCTGCTTGTAGGAAAGCCATAAGAAGGAAGTGGCTAAAACTAGAAAAACCTACAGTGAAGGAGTGGATTGACATGTTTATGAAATTTTTAACATGGAAAGAATTACTTTTGCAATAAGACTACAACAAAGTTTGCTTTTGGAAAGATGGATTAGGTATTCCACACCAGTTTGACTATTGTTTATCTATGTCCATTTTATCCCCCTTTTAAACCCTTTTGTATTCATTATTTCTATTTTCTGTTATGTAATAATAATAATAATAATAATAATAATAATAATAATAATAATAATAATAATAATAATAATTTATTTTTATTTTAATATCACAAATGTGCACCCCAGCATTCTAGTTCTAGGGAGTATTCATTCATTCATTCATTTTCTATACCCGCTTTATCCTCACGGGGGTCGCATGGAGCCTATCCCAGCTACTTAAGG
>JAQQZY010000002.1:21021570-21051225 GCA_030068375.1 Ostorhinchus rueppellii
ACAGCAATTATCCATGCTGATGGACCTGGATTGTGCCGCTCAGTGTAGAGATGTGGATTTTAACCCCCCCCCCCCTTTTTTTTTAATCCTACCCTCAGTTTTAACAGTGATGAAGTCCAGGAGGTTGAAGATCTTTTCCCAAATGTCAGCTCTCCCTAGAATAAAAACTACCACATTTAGAACCCATGGTTCCCCTCGGGTCATCATACTAGTATTGATGTATGTTGATTATGTAATTCAGTTTTGGGTTGTTTTGGGTTTTTTTTTGCATGTACATTTTTGGCTCGAGGGTCCCCAGCGGGTGCAAAAACTGTCAGTGGAAAACTGAGAAATTATTAAAAATATTTTTGTAGAAATTCTTGCCATAAACTGTAACACAGCCATAATGATCAACAAGTCAAAAAAGAAAAATGACAATGTCCAAAAAAGGCCTAAGGGTTAAAGGGCAGTTATCCATCATGTTTATTTTTTTTTATATAGGAATAACAACACTGACAAATGCATTTTCTTTAAGACAAGAATTTGCAACGTACACCAACTCAGCATAATAACATAACACACATGTACAGACTTCTACGGAAACATAGTCATGAGAGCATTTTGGGTAGTTCTTTTAGGGCACAGGGGACAAACAAACTTCCTACCAAAGTGGGTCCATTTCCAGACCTGAGTCCCTTATGCAGCTCAGTGAAGAGTGGATTGGGAGGCTGCCTGGGGGTCATGTTCAATGATACTTGGCGAGTGATGTCTGTGTTTTTGATGTCTGAGAGATCAGGGATGAGAAGGACAATCATTTTGGAGGCAATGTGTGTGACGTAGGCATGTTTGTGCTTGTCGGAGGCGATTACATTGATGAAGAAACTGATGATCCTGATTCGTAACCTCACTGATCCAGGTGATTGTATTAAATAGCTATAAACACTTTGGCGGCACAAACCTTGGAAAGTTTTTTTTGATTGGGTTGTAAAAAGCTTAGCCATTCATTCTAAACAGTCTGTAAAAGATGACTGAAGTGTTTAATGAACCGTCCTTGAACACATTTCCTCTCTAAAAGAGGTCTTTGTCAGGAAAGTGTCTCTTCGATAAGATAAGCATCTCCTCTTTATTACTTGATCTGGCAACACAATGTGTTATTAAAAAATATTTGACTTGTCTTTTTCTGCTATAATTTGGCTGAGATATAAAGACCCACAGGCTGATAATATGTAACAAAGGTTAGTGAACCAGAGAATATGGATTGTTGCAGGTACAAAGACTGATCCCAGGGAGAAATCAATTAGCATCCAGCTTTTATTTCATCAGACTGGGGTAAAAAGATGTGAAGGATAAAACAAGAAGATGGTATGGTTTCCTCCAGGGTCATACACCAGCTTACCATTTATATGGAGAAATGTTTTGCACATCCAAATCAAGGGAATCTCTTTATTTTTTTTTCAGATGTCATTTTATATACTACGTTTAATATCAACATATTTACGAGTTTCACTGATGCTGGCTACTGTTTGACTTGCATGTTTAATGAAGACTAAAGAGAGCCTAATAGCCTAAATAACAAACAGCAGTGGGCTTCACGAGTGCAATTAAGACCATATTTTTAATAGCAAGCTGATTAATTTCTTAATCAAAGTCAGCTTTATCCTTGGAGTGCAGTCAGTTTTAATTATGCTGAAGCACCACAGAAAATGCTGTACCATTCGGCGAAGTCCTTCAGAAATACCAGGCGCGTTATAATGAACAGACAATAAAAATGTAATGAGTTTTACATGGGGAGTCTAATTTGAGATTATTTTCCACCACAGTTTTATGTGGACCTGTATGTTATGACGACAGGTGGGTTTTTCCTCTACTCTTCTCTGGTGTGCATAGTTTTATTGACATGTTTACCTCTTTCAAAGATGTTCTGTTTCCATCCCTGATCATTTCTCTGACACTCTGCAGGATAGCTCCAAATTTTTTAAGGTACTTTTTCTCTCATGAATTTAGCAGACAAATAAATCTTGAGCCAAGAAGCAGGTGCTTGGATTTTGGCGGTGATGTATATACGTAACCGACGCTGTAGACACCACAGCGAGAGGCCAAAGGCAAAAGACATCAATTTTACTTTAAATGTCACGAATAGGAATGACATTCTTGGCCAATTTGGCGAATCCCGAGAAATACCAGTATTGAAGTTTTTTTTTTTTTTTCTCTATTATGGCCCTCCTCACCTTCCTGTATTAAGTGGTAATTTAGATCCGGTCCTTGTGGCGTGTAATTCATCAAGCATGTTTGAACCCAATGCTTTTATGCACTAACTCTGCACGGTCCTAACAAATTGCTCTTTCCGTGTACTCCTTGTTATCGATGATGCTGTTGCCAGTAATTGCTATAGGAATGCAATATTCAGGCTAAAGAGCAGCTCAAAATTGTGTCTCTTCCTCTCGAATTACTGCGGCTTTGATTTGATTATTCACAGCAAAACATAAACTGGGCTCTGATTGAGGCTTATTATGCAGCCTTGAACCCTGTTATGGCTCCTGCGAACAGTTAATGCTGCTTTATTCCTTGAATCCAATGTAAATTTGTCTGCGTGAAACATACTGTCAGTGCAGTTGCGATGCCTTATGTAGGTCAATTCTTCTTCACTTCTTGGCCTTGTGATGAGTGATTTCATTTTGCCAGGGAATGGTGGTTTTATTATTCATACTCCAACAGAGATTGAAGTTGCAGTGCATTAAAGCATGACGCTGTCATTTCCCCACTCCCCAAACTGTTATTCCCTTTGCCCTAAATTGGAATTAAACCCAGCGTTTGCTGCTAGCTTTAATTGTTTTTCTCCTGCAGCTTGCAAACCTCAGTTAAGCCTCCTCCCTCTAGACATACAGTATGTCATTTTATTAGTTGATATTTCACCACCAAAATGGCTCTTTTAGCCAATTTCTGCCTCTTCTGTGCCTTTTGTGTAATGAATAAAGTAGTTTTCTCACTTTGGTTTTAATGCAAGTCTCGGCTCTGCATTTTCTAACTGGCTCCAAAATTGATCTGAACACCACCACAATTTTTCTCCAATGAAGTAGCTGAACACATTAGGCAAGTAGCGTGAAATTGACCTCTGAAAAGTAGCAGTGTATGTGAGGTACATTGTAAAGACCGATATTGAGGGGCTTCAAACTGAATGGATTCTTCTTTCAGTGGTATGTGTTATCACCTTAATGCTCTTACAAATATTGCCTCGTGGTGGTTGCGCTTTAACAGCTGCTGGATAATCAACAGCCCAGATACAATCACAACTTTTCTTGGGAGCAGTTTCTTCCTGTTTGTTGCTCTGAAGCAGCAGGAGGTCCCATATATCTTTTTGCTACTGTCTCCTCTGTTGATCTAATTGGATACCCTCTGTTGCCTACAATGAATCATTGCAGGACCTCCTCTCTCCCTGCAAGTACTTATTTTTATTGAATGCAGGGTTTCCCCGAATTGCAAGGCTCAACCTTAAACTTCTATTTGTCCCTTGGCTCCAGTCATTGATCTTTTTTTTTTCTGCCACAGTTGTCAGTATCACTTTTATTCCAGCACAGGATTATGGGGTTGCTTTTATGTGCTCTGCCTCCACAGATAAAGGCCACTAGTTCAGCCCATTCTCCCCACTCCACTAATTGACTCCTAATTTGGAAAATGCATTTTAAGGTGGAATGAAAAAGGCGACCCCTTTCTGCCTTCATATATGAGGATGACACTTCTCCCTCTTCTGTGCATTATTATTGTCACTTCCCCTCCTCTACCCTTGACATTTGACCTGGACTGATGTGGAAGATCCTCTGCTGTGATACTGGGACTTATAGTGGCACATATGAAACAGTTGAAGGTATTTGACATGCTTTCCATGATTTTTTTTTTTTCAGAGAAGTTTAAATCCTGTCAGTTTGTGTGCTTTTCAGCTTGGCAAGGAGCTCTCTTTGCTGCTGATCCACACTGCAAATACCTCTAGGAAAGTGGCTCTCACTGAGCCGATCGAAGGCAAAGATTTTTTTAATTACTCGCCCGCTGCAGAATGGAACGGCATGGGTTTAGCCTGTGGGTATTGCTATCGAATTGAGTGTATGATGTTTTAATGAGCCCGGCGTGTAAATGATTTGTTGCAGTTGTTTATGCTTGGAAGGCTAATTTGTTTGTTTTTCTTCTACATTTTTGTGGTTCTCAGTGGATGGATTCTCATCTGACTTTGAGGCAGATTTAAAGCTTTTAAGGCAGACCAGAATGTCAAAGATCTCCAAAGCCGCTAAGGCGGTGAAGAAATTGGATGTGTCTGGCGTAATCCGGGCGATAGTGAGGTCAGGACAAGCAGCCCCTGGACCCCCGCTGGGCCCCATCTTGGGACAGGTAAAATTACTTTTAATTTAACTCTTGTTCTATCTGTTCTCCCTAAATGATCAGGAGTATTAACTTAACCACAAGAGTAGCTCCAATTAACCAGCTGACAGAATGATTCTTCCCTATTTTCACTTTGCCAATCACACATCGCTTCTCTCTCCTCCGTCATCTCCTGATCCATCCTCAACACCACATCCGTGTCCTCCCATAGCTCTATTCATATTCCCATTCTTATTCTAGTCGCACAGCTCCTTTGTGTAGGTGGATGCCAGGCTCTGCCTCTGCATGCAACTATTTTTCTTCAGTTTCCAGGCCACATACACTAACACCTCCATCCACAACACCTGTCCATATGCATTACCCTCAGTCTTTACAAGCCAGTTGATGAAATTGGACTGAGCCTGTGAAAGTTTTGTCTTAAATTCTTGTATATTTTTGTCGGTTCAATAGCTCCAGGGAGACAGCTGAGGTTGTGTTGTTTTTTTATTACACAGGGACACACCTCAACAACTTTTGCACTACTCTTGCCAAATCCACCTGGAAAAAAAAAATGTATGTGCTAGATGGTAGAATGATAAAATAAAGCAGGTGCCCTTGAGTGAACCAATGCACCCTGACTGTTGGTGAACAAAAATAACTGAGAATAAATACAATGATGGGTTAACTGTTAAATACTGAGGTTTACTTTAACAATCACTAGAGTATTGTTCTATCAGATTTATATTTTAAACCATAAAGACACAATCTGCTCTCACTTTAATGATGTTCTGCTATTAAAGTTTGATTGTCCTTTCCAAAATTGAATGAAAGTAAGTCTATGGCTCATTCCGTACATACAAATTATCTTGTTAGCCTCTTTAATGGACAGGGCTCATCAGCCTTGGATACTGTCCCTCCGTTGGAAACTGGATCAATTCTCACAGCTAATCCATCTCTCTGACTTAATGACGACACTCGGAGAAGAGAATGAAGAAAGTGAACTCAAGTGGTGGAAAAGAAAAGAGAACTAAATACTGAATAGAATGGCAGAAAAATAAATGTTGATGTGACAATCTCACACATCTGTCAGCAGACATCTGCCATAAAGCAGGATTCATTTTATTGTTGTGTTTAAAGTTATGTAATCAAATAAAACATCAAATGTGGTCATTACACCCCGTTACAATGGGATAGAGACTCAATGGTCCAAATTACTAAAACATATTGTGTATACTGCATTTTTTTCCCCCACTTTACTTCTGTTATTGTCTACATGACGACTTGATACCGTTTAACTCACAGACTAGTTGGCCTGGTGTAATAGATCGCTCCTGCCTAGTCTTTGTTATAGAGTAATTCATCCCTTCCATCAGTTCATGGGGTTCATCTGTCTTTTTCAACACATGCAACATTTATAAAGGTAATGTCTGTGTCTTAGCCATGCAGATCTCTCACACACACACTCCCTTGCTATGACTCTGTTATATTATCTTATCCAGGTAACTATAAATATGTAATTTTCAGTAAATTCAATTATTTGGATGTATGGGGAAGCCTATTTCTTGTTATAATGAATTAAAGAGTGATTAATTGATTAATTGCACAGCCCTAGTCCTGCACGGATTCGGGTACTGGCGGGTGAACCACAGGTGAACCGCAAATTTTAATTGAAACGGATGAAATATTTTGTGCTGTGTTGGATATAGGTTCAGGTCGGGTCGGACACAGGAGAGCGTGGGTCTAATTAGCGGTTTACATTAGGCTACAAAACATCACGTGCCAACAAACTCTGTGTTAAGACTCTGTGTTAAACAACATTTTCATTTGGCTCTGCCTTTAACTGAAGTTGGACATATCACGGTTCAATTGTTTTGGCAATAAACGTTTGTATTTAATTTTGGCTATCTGACTGATTTTCATTCATTTATAACGGGTCGGTTCGGATGCAGAATTTTATTTTAATTCTGTTGGATGCGGGTTTAAATATGACGGGTACGGGCGGTTGCAGTTTGTTAAAATCAGAACCGTGCAGGACTCTGGCCCAGGGCTTAATAGTTTAATGGTCAAACTGCGCATAACTTGCGTAGTACAGTTTCTCCAACATATCCATATGGCAGAGGGAGCCCCTCGGTTACATTGCAGGTCTTCCTTTTGTTTTGTCTGGTTGGTGTCCTCCTTTTGTTCAGAATTACCTCATTCTGTGTCACATTCACGCTCCTCCATGTTTGTTTCTTTTACTGTCAACCAAATGTCCTCTCTGCTTCCTCGATATGTGGAAGAATGCAAAGCTTTGTCCAGATGACAGAGAATATCACAGTAACGCGTGTGATCTGTAACACAGAGAATAACCAATAGAGCATGCTTTGTATCTTACACAGTATATATTGTCACAGTCCTATGTATCTGTTTGCTGAAGTCTATTGACTCGTGCTCCATGAGCTGTTACCCAGCAGTGGAGTGTTAGATTTTATCACAGTAAGAACAATGAGGAGACACATACTATAGTAATGAATTAATGAGTTTACATCAATGAGTTGTGTATGATATGTCATTGAATCTGAAGACTGCAGTTTCCTTCTGTTTCTAAGCATCTTAATGACTTTATTCTGTCTTGGTTTGCTCCTTCTCCCAAAGCGTCATTTTCACCGCAGTGAACATTTTTCAGCGAATATCCTCTAAAAAGAGCCAAGAGCAGATGACTAGATTGTGAACATAGTGGAACTTTTGGTGGCTTAAGGCTGCGTTCATACGAGAGAAATTTAAAAAAAAAAACACAAAAAAACGAGTCAAACTTCATATGGAGCTGCATCGGAGGGGGTGTGTTGCTTTAGATAACAGTGAGACATGAAATTCAGTCCACAGAGTCCTGTTTGTGTAACCAATTTGTCAATTTTAGGCTCCTCAGACAAAAGAAAACAGTGCATAGTAGTGATTATACTTGGAGACAGGGTTTCACCACCACAGGGAAGTTAATGATGTTTATCTTTTATCATGACTACACAACATCTGTCTTAAATAAAATGGTTCAACATTAATGAACAATGAACCCTGGTGTGTGTTGATGATCACAACCCTTAAATGCGGACTGGGCGATCTGGCCAAAAGGTCTAGTTATATCACATACTAACAAGATTTCCCAAAGTTTTCTGGAGGACTTCGGCTGTACTGTGAAGGCTTTTTATTCCCCTGGTAGTTTATTGGGTAGCCCTGTAGTGGCCAGCATGTCTGTGCAGCTATTTGTCTTCATTTTGTTTGTAGAACATACCTGGAAAAGCATTCAATAATTTTTTATTGTTACTGCAATTTCTCCGTTATGTTTTGGAGTGGTGCCATTTGCTGTTTAGCAACCTGTGCACTGCAAAGAGGTGCTTGAACAAACCAATTAATTTTGTTTTCAAAGCGTAACTGGAAAACCATTCCATGTTTTTTACCAAAGTCATTACAACATATCAATCATGTAGTGAAGTTTTGCTCTGTGATCTTCTGTGTGTTTTCCAATCGTCTTGTATTTACATGTGTGTTGATGACTGATTCTAGCTGCCATATTCTGCCACTATTCTACTCCACTGCTGTAAATGGAAGGAAACTGTAACTACCACCTGACTTTCTGACTTCTGTGTTTGCTGGGGGTTACTCTGATAACTTTTGTTGATTATTGGTGTTGTTATTTGACTAAAAACTGTATTTTGGCATCATTTAAGACTGGTATTATTACAACACGTAGTCAATAGTTTGGAAATTTTACAAATTTGTTCATTAGTTTGTCAGTGAGCAAATTTGTCTTGGGTTTCTTCTAACTGTGTATACATCTGTTGTAGCCCCGGTGTTTCCCATTAAATACTAAGACTGGCAGCCTCCAACAGTCCAATTTGTCTCTCCACACTTTCTTAATGAAATGAAAGTATTTTACACTTCTCATATTGACATGGATCCCAAATGTTGTGTTGTGCACCGTTGCTTTAGAAAAACAATCTGAGTAAAACTAGGCTTACTTCATCAACATCCACAGCACTAGAAGCTCACACTTACTATAATTCTTAAATGTCTGAAATAATTTAAAATGAATATTAGTGTAGTGGGAAGGTTTTGACAGCACTGTAAATTATTAATTTGACGCGATCTGTACAACTTCTCTGAAAAGCAGATCATTTTTAAAAATTAAGAGTGTGTGATGCACAATGGCCCAGCTCTTCATTAGACTGAAGTTTAGTCTGGATGTGGATTTTGAAGGACAGATACTGTGAGGAGTACAGGAGTGATTTCTCTAGGCATTTTTATCCAATAAAATGTGGAAGTTCTCTGCTTTAATCTCGTCTCTTTCCAGCTTCTTTTTAGTCATCTTTTTTTTTTTTTTTTATCATTGCTCAAAAATATAGTGGCCACCGTTTTAACTGCTGCCAAGTAAAGAGATTGTAATAACCCAATTTTTACAATCTCTGCACTATTTACAGTTAGATGTATAATTGATTTCAGGATTTTTACAGATCACATTTAAGGCACAGCTAAATCTCCTTTCCACACAGCTACACTGGAAATGTCTTGGTATCCTCTGAGCTGGTGGAAAGATTTAAGATTCTCACTCTGTCACTTACTCTCTATCATTGTTTATCTGTCTGATATCCTTAGTCAGAAACTCCAGAATATTAAAGGAAATGTGCTGCATACCTAATTTTGCATTACAGAGGATGGTTCCACACCTATGACACTGTATGAAAAAAACAAGTTTTTTTTTTTTCCTTCTTTTTTTCAGCAAAATCTCCTGATTTGACTGACAGAGCACATATTCTTAACGGTGGCAAACAATAACCATCATATATTTTTTAACAATTCTCAACATCTCTCAGAACATGTAAAACTTGTCTCAGTGACGCGGGTGCTGATATGGCAGCATCTGGGGTATTTTTGGGTTTCCTACCCACAAAACAACATTTCTTTTCTGATTTGGTTTTGATCATTTTGAAGAACATTGTGACATCTCAAGATAACAGTGGTTGTTTTACCAACTACAAGAAATATTCAGTGCGACCTTTACTGTCGGTTTGTATGAGCTTCTCCACTTTTGAACACTTTGTTCTTCACTGTGTCCTGCCCCAATATTCAGTTTCAGCCAGAAGAAGGATAAATTATTAACACAAGACATCTAGGGAGTTATTTTAGAATGATTAGGTTGGATTTTTACCATCTTAAGTTTTGTACTTTTCTTAAACACAGAACTTGGTTTCATGTTTTTGTATCTGAAGATATTTTAAAAGTACTTATGACGTCCAGTCATTCAGTATCAGCTAGCATAAAAATGAGTGATGATTACTGGAAGAGACAGAGCAGAACATTTTTATTTCCTTTCATTTTAGCAGATATTGGCTACAAAACATGTACCAGTACTATTCAAGATGTGAATATTGGCTCCGTGAAATGGTCATGGTCCGTAATGGACCCATCCCCATTAGGGCTTGATTTAAAAAATTGATTTTCTGATTCAGATTTTTCTTCATTTGAAAAATCTAATATTGATTATTATATGATTCTATTATACACTTTATGATTATATTATACACTTCCCTTGGATGAGCCTGAATTTCAACCCCATTAGTCACCTCTATACTAACCAAAGCTCTGCTGGCACTTGTCAGTGATGCTAAATAATAGGTAAATTAATATGCAGGAGTCATTTCTAAATGTAAACATTAAAATGTATCCCACAGGCATATAATGCAGGGGGATATAGTGGTCAGTGTGTGTGTTTGCCCATTTGTCTAGCATGCCTTCCCAGTGAACTTGCTGCAGTTCATCAGTTATGTTTGCTAACTCGGTCAACTGTCATTCATCTGAGTCTATGTTGTCCATCATTTTGCCATTGTTTTATTTGTGGAGCAGAAATCAACAGTAAACTTCAGTTTCAAATGGAAGCTGAGTTTTATACATATGATTCAAGCTGCCATTTTCTAAAACAACCCAGCTCCTCTGCTGTCAATGAAACTAGTTACATCAATAACAAGTACCACTTCTTGATTTTGTGGGGGCTGGTGGGATTGGCCATTCTCTGCTGGTGCTTGTTTTAATAATGCACCAGGTTACGGGGTTCCTTGTATAATTTACAGCATCATTTCTCTGAGTCTCTTTTATATCCAAGGAAAATTCATATTGTTTCTGAAATATCCCTAACTGAATCAAATTGGGACCCAGTGAATCAGAAATGAATCAATTCTGGAACTCAGCGATGATACTTGGCACTAATATACAGTTTGTTTTTAAAAATGCAAGTGTAGGTGCAATACAATGACAAATGTAGTATGTTTTTTCATTAACTTTTAATTCCAATCACTCTGTACTGGCCTGATGCCATCTTTTCCATCTTCTGAGAGGACTATTAGTATGTGTTTGTCTCAAATATTGCAATGCATAAGAGTGTGCGATTCTTTTGCATCATATCTTTTTTATGGAATGTACTTTGAAGTTCTCTCCAAAAGCTGTAGCGTTGATGGCGTGTGCTATGATGAATGATTTAGACATCTGTCGGTTAAATGTGGCTCTTTCTCTCAGACGAGGTGGGTGTGAGCTTGTAGGCATACTGTAGCTGTCACCACGTCAGGGGTAATGAGGTGAGATGGGTTGTAACCAAGTGCCCAGCCAAGCAAAACAAAGCCGTCTGTTTGTCGAAAGGTGCCTCCTTCTCAATTGTTTGTGATGACATTGTTGTCGGGGCTGCATGTTGTATGCGTTTGTCTCCCTTGGCTCCTGTGCTCCATCAAGCTCATGCTGCGTGTTGAAAACAGTAAATAAATGGCAGTCGGCAGCTACTCAGCTTTAGGCAGTGGTCCCGGCCCTTTAATCTTACCCAGCCTCTACTCTTCCTTTTTTTCCCCCCTCGCCTCTGACTAACCACCTTCGACAGGGGAAGTGCAGAGAGGTAGGCTTGCTGTCGGCTGCGGGGCAAATTTAAACAAACGAGAGAAATAAAAGAAGGAATGGGAGACAAAAAAAGGAAACTGACAGCTTTGGTACAGGAGAATAATTGCAGGCCAGAGTGAAATTAGCACAGGGGAATTGAAAGGAAGAATGGAGTAAGGCAAAAGAAGAAAGAAAATAGGAGAGTGGCTTGTGCACATTTCTTCTAGTGCACGTTATGAGAGTCAGTGGGTGCTGAGGGAAAATGCTGAGCATTGTATCTAGACCTTAACAGGTGTATCAAATTCTAGGAGGTAGTCATTTGCTGAGACTGCTGCCTATGCCGTCACTCCTTTTAGCATAATAGAAATATGAGAAGTTGCCCAACAGGGAGTGCATCCAGAATACGTGTGTTTGAAATGTAGAGTGAGCGAAAAAGAAGGAGATGAAAGACAGAGGGTAGACGAGAGTTGGATGCTGTCTACTACACTGGTTATCCCTCTGCGATTTTCCTTAAAAGTCTCTCTGAACCCGGAAAGAAATTCCCCACAGAAACTTTAAATGAATTTCTTTTTGTGGCTGAGTGTGTACATTAGTCTTAATACATTTCGTAAACATAGACTGTAAATCAAGCATAAAGCAGTGAGAATATGCTCTTGCATTTTGACAAATAGCCTCAATTTCAATTAATAGGACCATTAAAGCTCAGAGGAGAGGCCGACGGGTGCATTCAGAGCTGCTGAGAGCAGAGCCACTTCACTCTGAAAAACATCACACACTTACTACAAGCCTTGACATGCATACCCCATTGCATCAAGACTTCTGTCTTTCAGCATTAAAGGCGGACAACACAACACACAGTCAAGGATTACAGTGAGTGGATCCAAGCTGATGGAGCCGGCGGCATAATTGTGATAAATGATGGCCTTTCGTCAGTGTACTGCTCTGTGGAGCAAAGAGCATGAAAGTGTGTGTGTGTGTGTGGGTGTGTGTGTGGGAGGGGGGGGGGGGTTCCATCCACTTCCCCAGTGTCAGCCTGGATGTACAGCAACAGAAAAACATGTAATTTTCTGTGAGTGGAAAATGGAGCTAATCGACTTTAATATAGTGGAGGTTTTTCCAAGTATGAGGCACCTATCTGTCCCTAAGGGTGAATCATTTGGACTCAGACCTCCTGATTTTTCCCCTTTGGAGAATGACAGGCTGCCAATATGGCTCCTACATAATAGCCAATGAACTGTCAACGCCAGGCGAGTATGAAACACTTTATTAGTTTGCTCTCTGTCCTGGAGGTGTAGCTGACAACAGCTGTGGAATAACTTCACAGTATACACATGGCATATGTCCAAGTTCCACATGGACCACACATTGTGTTAGCCTTCTGACAGCTCAGAGGCTTGGCCTTCCATGAGGAAACAAGGCACTTAACTGTGCTGTGAATCTTCTCAACCTGCTGCTCTGACCTGATTTCCATGATGGTCAAATACTGCAGCACTCACAGCTTGGCCAATTTATGGAGCAAAACCTCTGAAAGTGAGACAGTAAAAAGTTATTGAAAGATACAGAGTGAAAAGGAGGGGGGGGTGAGTGATGGAGAGCAGCTTGGCAAGCATTTTGTCTTCTTTATGAAAATGCCAACTGGTGACAAACAAGTAAAAACAATAAAAGACAAGAAAATAAAACCATTGTCAAACAGTAAAGGGATTACTTGCATCAGTATTTCGTCCTTGAAAGCAGTGTAGTAAAACAGACATGTTATTTTGTGTTGCAGTAGAATTAAGACAGTATTCTATTTGCCTGTGTTTCTGTTGTACCATGTCCATCAATTGCACTGATGTGATTCAGGTTTTTGGAGTCTTAAGTAGAGATCGACTGCATTTTCAACTATTTAATATGCATAGGAAGTGACGACTGGATTTTTAAAGGTCTATATAGTAACAAACAGGGAAATTTTAAAAGCCATTAATAGTCTGTTCAACATACCCTTGAGTTAATTTATGGGGCTGTAACCAGTATGCCACCTCAACAAAGACTTATAAACAACATCTTCAACAGTGGAGCACAATTTATTCAAGGTTTGAAAGCAGTTTGTCTGTTTCCACTTTATGAAGTGCTGGACTGAAGCTCACGTGCCTATTTATGGAAATTGGCATTACCTTTATCCTGTCCACTGTGTACAACAAGTCAAAATAACAAAAAACCTAATGTTACATATAGATTGATAAAACTGTAATCAGATTGGCAACTTGAATGGTATTTTCAATTTCCCTTCTTATACCTTTTATTTATTAAAATTATGAGAGAAAGAAAATACTTTTCCAAAATCCCAGATATGAACAGTGTTGTTTTTCAAACTAGAAGGTCACCCCGAGACTCCAGACCTCTGCCAAGGAAACAGTCCAGTCATGTCCTCATTCCAGTGCATTATCCAACCACTAACAAACCACAAATTGTGATCTATGTTTTTCCTGCTTTTTTTCAGTTGGTCCCACTGCTGACTGTGACTGAACCATGGTAATAATTGGTTGGCTACAATTTGTTAGTTTCTGTCAGTTGTTCTAAAATTGGCTCAAATCCGGCTAAAATAAAAGGAGCTGTATACTGGAAAGAACTATAAACGAAAATGTCATTCCACGGGAAGATAACAGAGCTACTTCACTGTCATGATGGATTGAAACCACTATTTTCCCTTCAGTGTCTTTGTCTATATTTTTTACTCCTGTAAAATTGCTTACTGATGGTGGAAGATAATTGTTCGAGTGACCCTTCTGCCATGTTGGACTGAGTCCTACCTCTTCGGTGAATCTCTTCAGGCTGATTATACTGACGGTTTATAAAATGTCTTGCTGGCTCTCATTATGTTGGTCAAACTGGTATTTGCACTTTGCATTTTCATTTTGTTGTGACAAACTTCATCTGCAGTTTGTACATTAACATGAGATATCTTGAAATATACTGTATGTGAATGGAGTTTGTATCTGTCTTAAATATTGACTGAAATACTGGCCTGTTACATTAAGGCTGACATGTCAAACAGTTAATTGTGTAATTTAGGGATTGTGAGCTATTTGGCCGTCAAGTCTCGAGGTTTTCACTACACTCAAACACACAGTTGTTGGTTTTTCTGATTTTCAGCCAGAGTTAAATTTGAAGTCGACACTGTTTCCTAGGGTAATGTGAAAATCTGGCATCACAGTACATGTTGTTCCTTGGTGCAGACAGTTTACACAGACCCACTGATACACTTTAAGTGTGTGATTTACTGGTAGATGGTGTTTGAATCATGGGTCTTCTGTCCTAAAGGAAACATAAATCATCTCCCCACTGACTCTATCAAATCTTTCCCTATTAAAGTTTATAGTTATGTGACAGAGGAAGTGTACAATGGAGGTCACAGTCTGTATTTTGGCATTTATTTATCAGAACAGTGTTCATCAGATATTTCCCACAAACGACTTGAAATAAACTCAAATAAGTGAATCCTGGAGGAGAGTTGTTCAGCCCCACACAAACACTGGACATGGAGTGGGAGGAAATCAGAATTACAGTACAAGTAAACAGAAAAGTTTTTAACGTCAAACTTGATCCTTGAGGCGGTGTCAAATCAAAAAATCAAACTGTGGCAGTTTGGGTCAGATGACACATGAGCATAAACATCACTAGACTTGAACATACATTTCTGGAATATTCTTTACAGTCTGACAGATTTGTTCACAGTGTTCAATTTAAAAATACACTCCCACAAATCACAGCAATGCATTCTGAATTGCTCTCAGCACAACAAAATGTGCTGAAAGCCAAGCCTGCCAAATCCACAGCACTGCAGTATACCCACGACTGCTGAACTGGAGTTCACCACAGGTTATCCATTTGGATTTGATACTGGCTGGTCTGATCTGCTGGTCTGAGATGTGTGTGTGTGTGTGTGTGTGTATGTGGGTGTGCATGTGTTCATGGTTGGCATGAGTGGAGGTCTCTAGAGTTCATGGGAGATGAAAGAGGGTCCTAATGGTGTCTCTGTGGGCTCCAGGCTGACGTGGGAGAGAGTGTGGCTTTGAGAGCGAGAGAGTGTGTGATAATGAGAGGGAGGAGCTTTCCCCTGAGCCTGGCCCTCTCCCTGCTCTGAGCTCTGGCTTGGCAGTGTTGAGTCCCCTGGTTCTGCTCCAGTCACAGCCCCAGTTCCCCCAGCACTGCGCTCCTGCTTGTTCCTCTCCCAGGCGGAGCTCAGCTTCACAGCCAGAGCCAGCAGGTTCTTCCCCAAGAATACTGTGGACACTCGAGGGTCTCTGTACCACAGCATGCCTGTGCCTCTCAGTGCCAGGGTGAAGATATTGATAGTGACCAAGCTGAGCCATGGATACAAAGCCTCCTTTCGGGCCCCTCTCTGACCTGGCAAACCGGCAGCCCCCAGCTCTGTGAGGGCTACGCATGGCAGCAGCAGAAGAAGGGCATAGCAGTAGAAGAAAACCAGACCCTCAGCCCAGATGGGTAGCTTCTGCTCTATGGCTCCTACAGCCCCCCCCATTGGTCCTCCTTGAGCCTCCCACAGCCCTGCCTGCAGGTCCAGCACATCCAGGAGGTCAACCACCACCCACAGGAGCCGGCTGCGTACTTCCTGCTTCCGGCGCTGCGGGGTCATGCTGTCAGCTCCTGTCAGGATGAGGAACAGGGAGGGCAGGCAGATGGACAGCAGCAGCGTCAGGGTCTTCCTGGCCAGTGGGTCTGGTGGTCGGCGCTCCTGCCTGTAGTTGTGGCAGACGAAGAAGAGCTTGAGCTGGAGTAGGGACAAGAAGAGGAACCAGAGGGCATTGGCAAATCCACGTCGTGGAGACCGAGCCTCTGAGACCACACCGGCTGACACAAAGCGCAGTGCAAGAAGGAAGCCCACGTCACCTAGCAACACTGCCGCACACTGCCAGATGCTTGGTCCTGGAATACCACGAGCCCCCAGCATGCTCTGCTCCAGCAGGTAGAGGTCGACCACCGCCATTGTGCTCACCGTGACCAGGGTTGATACGCACACCTGGGGCGTGGGCACCATGCCTGAAAGACACAGACACACATGCACAGTGGAAATCGCTGCTTTCCATATGACAGAATTCAAACCCTGCTCACATCGCTCAATACACAGCCATCTGTCCCCAGCAGAAGAGAGAAATTTGCAAGATATATATGTGGTTGTTTTTCCAGTTTAAATTCAAAACCAAATGTAAAATGGTTTGATGCTTGTTGCTATGGTTAAAGTCATTGGCTGCCTAGTAAGCAGTGAGCGCCCTTCATCTTTGGCCAGAGCTACATCTACCCTGGCTGTATAAGCAGAGAAGCCTGCTAAATTGTTTTTTTTTTCCCCTCTGCTGCTCTTTGAATTAAATAGACTTCATTTTACATAAATGCCCTGACACTGCCTCTTTGATTCTGTGATTTTCCCAAGTTTTCCGCTCATACTTTTTCCTCTTTATTGTTGCTGTTTGTATTCTTTTTCATATTCAGTATATTCATTATTAATTAACTGTGTTCAGACATGCTAGGTGCCCTGTCAAACCATTTTGTTTGCCTGTATTGTCTGCTTTGTCTGTTCATATCTTGAGCTGCAGTCTTTAATCATCACAAATTCTTCTCATTTCTGATTAATATTGATAACATAAAATTTGTTTAGACATTAATTTGACTCATGTCTTTGTGTACACATTGTGTATGTCTGTGCAAGCGCACGCATGCAATGCTAATTTAGCTGAATAGGTTCAATTTTTTTTGTCACAGCTCATATCTCAGCCACTGACAGTATAAACCTCAGTATTGATCTTGGCGTGAGAAATGATCATTGACTTTACAGTGTAATCGAAAAAACGTCTCTTTATAGTATTTAGCTGAAAAGCAAGGCTCAGACTGCTGGACTGTGTGTTATCTGCTCAGCAGCACTCGGAGGGTGTCAACCCATCAACAGGATCAATGACATTATAATATAAAATCATTACCAACTCAGACGTGTCATAATGGCAACAGTTGAGCGTGATCGAGCGAGAGATTGTCAGGATGATTGCAGCCTCTGAGAAAAGTCTGCCAGTGAAAAATGTGTATTGATATCTTGCCGATGGAAGACGCATAACTTCCCTCACTGTAAGACTAACAGGAGCTCTGCCATCTCCTCAGTGCTGTCTGAATCATTGAAGAGGGCTGAGGAACTCCACTGGGTAAAAAAGTGGTTCTGAGATTTTGTGTGTGTGTGTGTGTGTGTGTGTGTGTGTGTGTGTGTGTGTGTGTGTGTGTGTGAGAGAGAGAGGGAGAGAGAGAGAACGAAGGAAAGTGAGAATAAGCACAAGATTGGGAGTGAAAGATTAATAGGCCTTTTGGCTGTCTACATGCCTAATAAAGTGTTACTGCATGATGGTAATAGTTCATAAATAAGCTCAGGGGGAGAGGGGGTGAATGTGATGAAGAGAAAAAGAGTCAAATACAGATACAAAGTGACTTCCACCCACATGTACAGAGACAGGCATTATATGAGCAACCAAGGCCTGGTTGAATACAAATGTATTCATCAGCAAGAGTATTGAAATATCAGATATTACATTTTGTTCTGAAACCGATGAATCAAAGATGGGGGAAACTATCTCGAGTGATTAATCCGCTCCAAGGCATGGTGGGAGGACAGGCGTGGATCATGCCAGCATTCGTAATATCTGATTGTCTATGAAGCCTTTTTGTCTCACCGCGCCCCGCAATCTGATTATCATTCCCCAAAACTGAATGAATTTCACCAAGCTGTAGATTGAGAGGATATTGGAATTTAGATGTGTTCTGTTTTTCCTTTGTCTTGGGGGAAGCCTTCCTGCAGGAGGGGAGGGCGGAGAGGTTTACGGTCACTGTTGTTGCTAGCTTTCTTGAGGAGGCAGTGCTTAACTTATTCTACCTGTGCTATAAATTTCACCCAAGAAATCTCCCCCGTCAGGCCTTGTTTGTGTTTTGACTTCCTGTCAGCGCTATATAATTTATTCTGTTCTGAGTGAGGCACCGGGATGACAGCCCATGTGTCCACTCAGCTCATCAATAATGACCAAATTCATCATTTCCCTGTCAGGGAAATGACACCTCTGTTGACAAGGTGAGGCAACCTATTTCACTGTAAGCATGAGTAATGGCATGTAATAGTTGGCAGTGAAATTCCTGCTCATTTTACTTTATTCTCGCTTCGGGTTTTGCTTTGCAATGAAAATTCACTTTTTCACCCTCAGATATACACGTGGAAGTGAGCAATGTGTCTAAGTAGCATCCGAAAAGGAGGGGGAAAAAATACTCCGGAGGTGTTTACAGCACACTGGAGCTGACAGAGATAAAGCAGGAGGCGGGGTTGACACTGGCATTTGTTTTCTATTAATACTGGGTGATTTCCAGGTGGACAGAAATCCATGTTGAGCTAAGAATAATTTGTCTACCCTTACAGTTTATCTCCATAAACACCCCGCATGGAGCTCCAAATTATCACAAAGACCTCGCCTCTAAACACACTCCTCACAAGTTATCACAGGTGGCACTTTAACCACTGAGGGCGTCAGGACAACATCTATGCCATTATGTACAAAGTAATTAATTAATAGAAAAGCAGGCAGTGTGCAATCCCAGATAATGCACTGCTAAATAAATCCTCTCCAGACCTTTCAGCCACATGACTCAAACATCTGTTGATTTATCAGGTAGCACCCAAAGTGTAGCCTGAGGTGCTTGTTGTGCCAATTTAGCAGTTAACAATTTTTTTTTTTTTTTTTTTAATGTGGTTATCATTAGCTGCCCAGGAAGCATCCCTGCTGCTGCTGCGCATCCTCGTCTTGCATCCTCCGACAATTTAACAACATCTATTAAACCGCTTCTCCGCAACACCTGTTTCATAACTGCCCTATTAACGGCAGGTATTGTAGGTTTGTCCGTGCATGGGTGATAGTAAAGTAAAGCTGTAGTTACCCAAACCATTCGTCTTGCACTCGGGCTCGATCCTTCTGGCTTGATTTACAACAAGCAACCAGTTTTTCCCCCCCAAGTAGAAGCTCCGTCGGTGACCAATAAAGTGTCTTTTATTGTCGGGCTCGGTGATAAAGTGTGTCCTACAGTCCGGGTGTTTGAGAATGGTCAGCCTTTAGGTTGTGGCTCATCTTGAGGATTTCACAGGGAAAGTCATTGCACTGCCACACCGAGCAGACCCGACTTTGCAGGAGCAGAAAACCGGCTCATACTTATCAGGATTGTCAGCTCCGTCCAGATCTTGCATGGCAGGTCTCCTCGGCCCTGGGGCTGGCAGGCTCCGTGGTGGATGCAGGGGGCTCTGTGTGGATCCGAATCCCGGATCTGTCACCTCCCGCAGTGTCCGGGGCTGCAGCTGTCGGATGTTCTTTCGGGCAGGAGCCGTGCCGGGCTGCTCCGGTCGGGCTCCGGCTGTGCACAGCAGCTGGGAAGTCGATCAGAAGTGGAGCGGCATCAGCGGCGGCTCCGGCTCCGGTGGCGGCGGAGTCTTAACGCGCATCCGTTCAAGTGAAGACCGCAGACCGATTTTCCAAGGAAGATGGCTCATGGGAGAGGAGGCAGAGCGGTGCAGAGGAGAGGAGGACGGAGGAGAAACTCACGCCGAGCCAGTTTGGATGTGGTGTTAATTTGTAAGCAGGTTACGTGCTCCACTCCAGACCTCCCACCCTCCTCTTTTTTTCCCTCTCTCTCTCTCCACTCCCCCGGTTTCTCCTCCTCTCCTCGACCATCAGCTGTTGAAGTTTAGCTGGAAGGAGATGAATATTTACGAGCCCCCAGTTACAGTATACTCAGTCCTTATGGTAATCGCGATGATGCCACTTGCAGAAGATTATACTTGTATTGTTTGGAAGCTGGCTGCTGCCTTATTTACCCTTCTTCTCTTGGAAAAAAAAAAGAGGGAAGGAACTGGAGCGAAAGATGCCTGTAGCCTGTAGACACATTTAGAGCTCAAAAGGCAGATGTTACAACTTTAATTAGTCCTCCTTCTGTCTGCTTACAGTCTTAGTCACACAAGGAAATCATCCCACTGTTGTAGATTAACTCATTACAGCCGGCTTACTGCATACTTAAACAGAAGGATTGGGAATTTCTGATCTGGTCCAAAATAAATCTTTTGGAAGCAGTTTAAAGGCTGCTACTGCCTCAGTCACTTCAGAATTTAATTTTAGGTCCTTTGTCAGGCATAGATGGGATTTAAAGGAATTTCATGGCGTCACCTTGTCCTCAAGGTCCTGCTCCTTCAAGTGTATCTGTAAGCATGTCAGTGTGCACCTTTAGCAGCTCTGGTCCTCAGCATTCTCGATCTGGGGCTCACACTGAGCCGGGTTCATTTTAGAGTGAGAGGTTTAATCAGACTGGTGAGAAAGGGGATGGAGAGTCATCTTTCTTGTCAGATTCAGCTATGCGCTCCGCTGGTTTCCAAGAGAGGAGAGATTTTCTATTTTCCTCACTTCAGCATGAGGTTTTTGTTCTGTTTCACCCTTCTCCTTTCCGTTGCATCTCCATCACCCCTCTCTTCATTCCTGCCACTATGCTATCCCCCTTTTCTTTTTTTTTCTTTTTTTTGTTCCCTGTGGGTGTGGTTGAAGGTCACTCTGCACACTGGCTCACTTTCAGAAAAGAGAGAAGGGGGTGGGGGGTGAGGCAGGAAAAGGACAGGGAGAACAGTGAGAATGGCAGAGGAGGGCGAGGGGCAGCCAGGCTGTTCACAGTATTGTGCAGTCATCACTTTTCGCTTTAGACATGATTGGGGAAGTTTGGAAGGACACATGGGGTTACAGTCTGTCCAAGAATGCTGAAGGCGTCAACAGTGAACCATGTGCCACATCAGACCTCAGGCTGACCTCCACAAATCCAGCAAACATGGAGGCTTGAACCCCTCTGCCTGCACGATACTGGAAAGACTGATAGTGCAATATATTACTGTGTGATATGCATAATGAGTCTGCCATGAAATAATAAACAAATTGAGTCACAGTAAAAACACAGTAATACTTAACAGATGACTGGAATAATTAACAGAAAGACTTAACTCTGCTACTTTGGGCTGATTTTGTGAGTAGTGATCCTGTAAAGAAATAAAAATAAAGAAGAATTGACTTTTTCATTAGCCTTAACACTTTTTTTTATTACAGTCCATCCTTTCTTAGACTTTAAAGATGTACACATGGTTTCGACACAGCAGGTGAGTGTTTTGACTGCTCCACTGAGGTGATTCTGGAGGAAAATAAATTTAATACACCAGTTGACTCACCACAAAGGCAGAGTCAACAAAGTGCCTGTTTTCTGGTCACATCATCCTTTCTGTAGCTGAAATAATTCAATTCACTCTGTGTTGCTTTTCTTTTTACAACCAGTTCTTGCTTTTTGGTGTTTTGTTTCTTGTTCCTCGTTCATTTTCAGGCTGCAAATGAGTTCATTTGTATCACTTTGACACTGCATGCCAGTGCAGAGTGACTATTGTGCATGTATACATCGCACTGACAGTGCTGAAACAATATAATGTCCTGTCCTACTCTTGGATCTTGCTTTCAGAGTCTGAGGCATGAATTAAACAGCACCTTTGGATGCTGAAATTCAGCATTATACCTGTGATCACACCACAAAACATTCTTTGTTCATCTGTTGCTGCATGTTGTTGCAGTCTGGCTTTGTTGTTTCCACGATTTTCCAACCCCTGACTCTCTTTCTTGTCAGTGTACCTTGTGAATTTTCAGTCATCTACACTGGAGCCCCAGCTGCCTGCAGTTCAGGCTCCTGTGTTTCTGCTGCAGCCTCCACACGTGATTAATCATGTGAAGTGGCAAAAAGCACAACACTGTCAAGACTGTGAGGGGGACCTAATGGAGTTGAAAATGGGATGTTTTGTCGCAATGAAATCCATTTTGTTCCACAGTTGCAGGCTTGCTTGCTTTCTTTCACCATGCCCCCAAACAGGAAATTCTTTTCTCGCCAGGTACTAAAAGTGAAGGCTGTGTCTATTTTAAGTAATGATTCAGACAAGGGGAAAAAAAACCACAGATAAGTTTTGGCTTGTTGTAGTTTTTTTGAAGAGGGGTCCCTGAATTTGGTGTGCTCTGTCAGTCTTGTCCTTATGCTCTTCTGAACAGCTCTTCTCAGTCCTTTTATGCAGAGCAGTATATTGGCCTGAACACAGTTCACTGGAGACTGGGGGTAAAAATCATTTTCATTTTCCACTTTTAAGACTAATCCATGGGTTGCATGGTGGAAAATCAAGAAAAATGCATGTCCAGCGTGAACTCAATTTATTTCATGCTCTTTGCTGTGAGTGTCTGTTGGAGCTAAACCGACCTGCTGTTCAACCTCTTTGGCCGAACCCTCTCTCAGCCCCCGTCGCTCGGCAGACAGGCAGGCAGCAGCTGAGGGGTTCAACATGAAACCTAATCAGCTGTATGGTGCTACAATAGGGCTGAATGTGATAAAATGCCAACACCGGAGCAGATTAAATGAACACGGTAATGAAGGTAATGAATGAGAGTGTTTCACACTGAAGAGTTTAATTAACCTCGCCTCCCACCAGCTTCTTTCCACTGTAACACCTTCGTCACCGTATCGCAGCCCTCCTCTGTGTCGGCCACTCTGGGCAATTTATCCAGTAGCCTTGTAGGCCGGGGGCAATTAATCCTGCTTCTGCCCCAAGGCCTTGTCTTACGTCTGTGTCCTTTATCTCCATGTTTGCCATGCTTCCATAAGCACAATAGTTCTGGTGACCTACTATCTCTTGCTTTCTCATCTCCCTTCATCTCCTCTTTTCTTTCTCTCCCTCATTTTTTCCCCTCTGTTCCCTCAGATGCAAAGACACCTGCGACCACACACAGTGAACACTTCCTCACCGTCAGCAGTCTCTGGCAGCTTAATATGCACACATATCCACTGTTTAACTGATGGTCTTGTCAGATTAAATTGAGGCCCAAATATTCATACATAAACATACACACACATTCACCCATATTCATGAGGACCTCCTGCAGCCTTCGCTTTACCTCATCTCCTCACCCGTTGTTCCCCTTGGTCAAACAAACCTTTCTCATTGTGCAAATATTGACCACGATCAGCAGCCAAATTCTGACAACTTTAATAATCCTCAGCTGTCTCTTTCTTTCCCATCCTTGTGTCTCCTCTAGTCCCATCAAGTTCCCTCCTGTGTGCACACACCCTGCTACACCAGTGCTACATCTTGTTAAAAAGAGTTAGTGAAGCTGAAAGGCCAATCACATTAACACGGAGGGAGTGTCAAAAAAGACTGCAGAGAATATGGTTGAAGGGTCAAATCAAATGGACGCTGCACAGATTTTAATTGCAAACGCCTAATTGCTCCCATAATCATAAGTAATAAGACTCTGCTGTGCTGATCTCAAATGGATCATATAGCAATTACTCACCACTGTCGCTGTTGGATTTGACAGCAAGAAATATCTTCGTAGATTAGCGTTTAATCCCGGTGCCCAGGATCTCAAAAGTCTTTGAAGATGTACGGCTGAATGTCCCCGTCCACAGTTAGTGTGGAGGGCCCCGCCTTGGGTGATAGGCTGCAGCCATTTTATACTGGAGAGCACCCGGCTCTAATCAGTCATGGTGGAAGAGAGAGGATTTATCCAGCGGCTCGGACTCGAGGATGATTAGATGCTCAGATGCAGTGAACGGGGTAAGTGATTTGGCCAGGGCATGAATGTTACTGTTCCAGTTCTCTCTCTGATAAATGTCATGGGAGGCTGGAGAAAGCCAACCTTGAACCTTGCTTTCATGGCATGCCAGCCTCCTTCCACATTTACAGACTCCTATTGTAATTACCACGTGGTCCAATTGCAGTAATTACTGCAGTTAAACTATTAAATAGCCTGAGGCCAAAATAAAAATTGCTCATGCTGTCATCTTTAGAGGCGGAGATGCCTGGACTCCTGTGGCAGAGCTTAATTAAAATATTATTACCTTTCTCTGGTGCATACTTAATTGTGTGTAGAACTCAGAGCAAACCGTCCCCAAGAGTCTCTCGTCCTCACGCCAGTCTTCTTCCTATTTGCCACTCCTCATTCTTTTCTGTTTGTTCAAGCCCTTTTTAGTAGCAAATGACTGTCTGGTCAGGGAGGCCCTGTGAAGTCTTTGCTTCTGTCTATCTTTAGCTCAGTTCTTCCTCTGTCTGCATAATGTCTCGCTGTCCATGCTTAAGCACATTTTAGAAGCATCACGCATTATCTCCGGCTGGTCAGGGAGGCCCTTTCATGGCATTGTGTGGCATGAAAAGGGCCGTCTGAGTCAGTGGGAGAGATCATTATCCAACATTGGCTGAACAGAAGGAAGGGAATGGGAGCCGAGTGTGTGAGGCAGAGCCCGAGGGTTCACTTTGACTCATACGCAACATCACAGCCTTTATATTAATCCATATTTAATTAGACTTTCCTTCTGTGCTCCCTCCCTGCTTGTTTATCCTCGCTATGTTGTTGTGTTTGGGGGGGGGCACGGGTAGAAGGTAGTGAGGTTGACATGGGATTACTATTAATAAGCATGGGAGGGGAGATAAGGTAGAGCCTCGCAAGGGCTCCGGGGACGTAGCTGCATTTCATTTCATTAGTAGAATATTGTAATTCAAATAGCACCTATAAGCTCTGGAACAATAATCTGCCTCAACTTGTGTTGAAATACCAATCAGTTTGTTGGATTTGTGTTGGCACATGTACAGTGTGTAATGTGGAGTGCATTAGTCTCTAATGAAGAGATGAGGTTGGGTGGATGGTGAATGATTACTATTCATCAGGTGCTCTTGAAGCCTTTAGTGGAGATGATGTTCAGAGAAGTTTCTGCTCCGTTAAGTTCAAATAAATGCCTTCCCCTTTCTGTCATTGGAGAATGTCTCAGGATGACTGACTTTTCATCAGATCCATTATTAGTATCTGAGGGTGCTGTGCTCTGCTCTGTGTGCTCCGTTGTGGAGCAATAGAAGCTCGCAAGTCCATTAAACTGTGTATAAAAATCCTTTTTTTCTTTCCTCATTTCTGAAATGAACATTTCAATCAGTTTGTTGCCTTTGGGAAGGATGGTGGGTGAAGGTCAGTTTAAATTTCAGCAGTAATAATTAGATTCTTTATTAGTCATTGCCACTGAATTCATCTCCAAAGAGGGATGGTGCAAGGGAACAGTGTTGGCCGGGTGTTGACTTAATGTCACCCATCCATTTTGCTTTCGCTCTGGTTGGCCTCGCAGGAGCTGGAAAATGGGAGGCTCATTCATCACTGGGTTTCTCTGGCTCTGGGCACTAACATGCATTCAGTCATAGATCGAATGACAGACACACAAACACACACAAATGCTGTGGAACAACAGGGAGCTGCATACACACAGTTCGCATTTCACTCTGAATATAATGAGAGAAACTATATGAAGTATAAAAATGTCTCTGCCAAAATGTTATGGCAAATAAACATACTCACTCACACATAAAGTGTCAGGCAGACCTTCGCTCAACCATTCATGTGTGCCAATGTAGTCAGAACTCTGAGGCTTGGTGATTGATTGACTGACAGCAGCACAGGCATCTGTATTCTGCCAGCAGTGTGTGTCACAAGTGACGATCAGCTTCCTGCCCCTAGACTCCGTATACATTTAAAATAATCCATGCAACCTTTTTCAATTATTGTATTTGACTCTGAACTAGTATCCTGTTTGCTACCCTGGTGTGTATTTTAGTATGCAGGGTAAATACTAGTATCCAGGTTAGCAATTACTGGAATCTGTGATGACTGTTGCATAAATCATGAACTGTTTGTTTAACCTTTACTCAATTTTACTGTGGATATAGAAAATGAGAATACTTTTCTTTAAAACAGGCTTAGCATTGTTAAATACCTACATCACTTTGTGGATTTGCCTGTTTACAACAGACATTAAAATGCTTTTCCAATCTATATTTTTCCAACTATGCAGTATATTTAATTTTTTTTTCATTACTTTAAGAGAAAACCATTTCTTCATGGCTTCAAATGTGACCTTCTTTCATTGCCACCTCTGTTTTTGTTTGTGTTAAAGTGGTTTGGCTGAAGCTGCACTTGCACATGTAGACAGCTGGGTAAGAAACTGGGATGTTTACATGCATCAGTGTACTGCTGAATCTATACACTGGGGAACTCCACCTAGCATAACAAGTTTTCAAAACCACCATCAGGAGTTCTTCAGGTTCTGAACACATGATATGATGATTACATGCTCAAACAGAAAAAATGGGATTATTCAAAAACCTGGCAAAGACCAGGAATCTCATCTCCATATAAATACACTCTATATTTATTTCCTTTTTTCCTTCTTCCCATCTAGAAAGGAATCCCCATTGCACAGTTCTGCAAGGACTTCAATGAGAAAACCAAAGAGATAAAGGAGGGCATTCCTCTGCCAGTCAAGATCCATGTGAAGGTATGTCAGCATGACTCACTGTGGGTCTTTGTCTAACCCACTACTGACCCTGTACACTTGCCACCACTCCCTCACATGATTGTGGTTAATTCCACAGGCTGCATAACATTACCAGAGCACTTTCATTATTCATACACTACCACTGAAGTAAGCCTTTCCATTTGCATTCATTAATGAAGCAATACCCAGAGGAACTTGGCGTCAAGAAGCATTAAGTGCATGCAAGAGATGGGAATTACTCAGAAAAAGGGGAGTTATGTTTTTTTCTCTTTTGCAGAGCCATATATTGTTCCATTTGTCATGCTCCCACTCCCACCTCTTTATATGTTATTCCAACTCAGTAGTGGCGTCCTTTGAGCCAAATAAATATGTGTTGTAATGAGGTTTGTGATGTAAGGAAGGGAAGTCTAATCCTTTAAAAAGCATGAATGTATTTTGACGTGCAATATCCAGCAACAGCCCTACTATAGCATCACGTAGCTTGCTGCTGCCCATTACTGCCATCTGCTGGCAGGTTGTAAGTCACTTCCTTTCATCTGTTTACATTGCACTACATGCAATCTGCAATGATGGGACATGAATGGATGCAACATGTTTAAGTTAAAATACACTCCTGGTTTTAAGATGATTTCTCTCCAGTCACAACTTAGCCTTCTCTGCTTATGGGGGGCCGCTGTGGCCCAGAGGGCTAGAGAGTCAGCTTGAGACTGAAGGGTATTCGGTTCAATTCCATGGACTGGTAGAAAAAGTTGTTGGTGCCCTTGAGCAAGGCACCCAACCCCCATTTGCTCCCAGGGTGCCTGCCATAGCAAGCCCGCCACTCCCAGTTTATAGTGTGATGTGTGTTCCTGCATGTTCTAGAGATGGGTTGAAAACAGAGGTTGAATTTCAGTGTGTATTGTACTGTATACTGACAATAAAGGACCTTATGTTTAATCTTCTGTCCTTAAAGTGTGTCAGTGAAGCATGTTTGCATTTCCTAAAAGTCAAGGTGATAATAGCGTTTAATTTGGCCAGTAATCTAAGTTCCCAGATACTCCATTTACTACCCAAAAGAAACCAACAGAGGTTTGGCTTTTCAGCAGAAAACGCTTGGAAGATGATCAATAGGCAGCAGTTTGCATTTAATTTTCTTTCGATCAGCTAATTCTTTAATCTACCAATCATGGCAGTTGTACTTGCAATAAAGGAATACAGTATCAGCTTGCTATTATCATTTGTTCTGTCTGAATTGGCTATTAAAAAACCTTTTTTGAAAGTACTTTTAATGTGATTGATGGAGGGTCAAATCTCATATTTTATGCAAAAGTTCATGTGAGACTAATATGCTATGTCTGAGTTAATCAAATCCAATGAGTGTCTAAAGTTACAGACTTCAGTACTAAATTCTTACGTCTTGTCTCAAGATAGTTTCTGTCCCAAAGTCACCATGGAAAGGAAGTGATTTAATTCACTTCAACTGCCAAAGTCTCACTTTAACTCCCAATAAATGAACACCTAACTATTATTTCAGTAAAGATATAAGATAATCCACACACTTAATCCACATATATGACACTGGTATTGATTATCTCATAATTTTTAGGTAGGACATTGGACAGGTTTATATTCAAGCATCCCATGTCCCATTGTTGCTTTGATATCTGTTCAGTTTACTTATTTAATGTATGTTCTTTTATTTATACAGCTGTTTTTTTTTTGTTCTGTTGTCTTTTATTTTCTCATTTGTTAGAAAAGCTTGGTTTTGTAAATGTTTGTCTTTCATTTTATGAAGTAAATGAGAAAACAAATAGTGACTCATTGGACCTTTACGACCAATAGTTTTTCCACAGATAGAGAGAAATTCTGTTTTCACTGTCGAAAGGTCACTAGTGTTTGATAACACTGCTCTGATGACAAATCACCTGCTCTGTGGTCTCTTCTCAGCTTAGCCTACAGTTTTTTGTGTGGGTTTGTTTGGGTTTATGTGACAGATGACAAATGATCCAAAGTAAACTTTTTTCAAATGATTTATTGATGGAATCTATATCTCTAATTTTACTGAGTGAAGGACTTGTGGCAGATGATGAATATAAATTAAAAGAAAAGAGTCAGAATAAATCAGTGAAGCTGAGGAGATAATTTCTGCTTTGGTCCTGAGGGGGGGAAAAAAGGGCTAGAGAAGGAGACTGGAAAATAAATGTGAAGATAAACAAGTGTTAGACGTCATTAAATGAACACCAAATAGAAACTCCTGTAGATTTAACACAATAAACACAAACCTGTCAGATAAAACACAGAAACAAGGGAAAGATCTTCAGCTTCAAATATACATGACTAGTGTTTTATGTCACACAACCAAAAAAATAAAAATAACTGTACCCAAGGAAAACCATTTGAAATAAATCATTCACAAGTGTACTGTGAGTTGTTTGTTGTGAAACAGTTAGCTGCTTTTTCTCATACAGAGATTGCCATAATAATTCAGAACCCCTGTAGATCTCTGTGTTATGTTGTGCACATAAGTTATTATTTTTCAGGACTGTAAGGGTTTAGTGCAGTAACCAGCAGCGAGCACAACAATAAATGAGGTTCAATGTATGAAAAACAGCAAGTATACACAACAGGACTGCCTCTGAACTAAAGCGAAGCAAAAACAAATATTCTGATTCAATTTACCATTGATTTTTCCTTAAAGGCACTGATGACTGATGGTTTCTTTAGGTTTTAAGAGAACGTAGGCGTTTGAGTTCTGGGGGTTTAAGAAGATTTTTTTTTTATCCTTGTTTTTGATCATTATCATTACTGTATTTGTGGGGAAAAAACAAAACACTGGCAACATTTTCTGTATTATCAGTATTTATTCATATGAGCATTTATCCTGAGTTTATGGAGGATTAAGACTTTTAATGGTTAATTTCACATCATTTTGGACCATTGTTGCTTTCTTATTTATTCATTCATTCATTCATTCATTCATCTTCTATACCCGCTTAATCCTCATTAGGGTCACGGGGGTCGCATGGAGCC
>JAQQZY010000002.1:21066971-21078110 GCA_030068375.1 Ostorhinchus rueppellii
ACGCAGACACGGGGAGAACATGCAAACTCCACACAGAAAGGTCCCAAGGATCGCCCGGGAATCGAACCCTTCTTGCTTCTTGCTGTGAGGCACGTGTGCTAACCACTGCACCACCGTGTCGCCCTCAATACCATGTAAACCAATATATATGATGGATGTCAAACATGGATAAAATCTGAATCTGAAGAGCCAAGAGGAATAGAAGAAACATTTCATACAAGTAACTTACTCAAATATTATTAATTAATGAAAGTTACATTTTATTTGAAATAGTTTCCATTTGCTTGTATTTAAACCCAATATTTAAATCACAATACTAATATTTCAGATTAAAAGTTGTGTCCTCTATTTGGCTCCATATTTTCACACTTAACGTTTGTAAAGCTTTGGAAAGTCTCCAGTGTCCCTGCTTACAAAACTATGTCCTGAAGCCTGGCCTCTGTATGCCCTTTTTCTTGCATGGCTATTATACTGTATGTAATAATAATGATTTGCTCTTTTCTGGTGCAGTGTGTGTGTTTGCCAGCAGATAGCAGCAGTTACCAAAGTACCACTGCTGTTCACTGCTCATCTTCACTCCATCACAGACACTGCAGTAAGTAGTGATGGAAGAAAACATTCACATTTTCGATGCCTTAGAAAGGGTTTGGCTTATCTGATACCTTAAATATGTTCTATACTTTGGCCTAAGGGATGACCGGAGAAGAGGAATGTAAAACTTAATAATACAGCCTCACATTATGACAGTCATCTTATATCTTCCATCACAGCTTACAGAAAACGGGTTTATCTGGATGTTTTGTTTTTTTTCCTGTCATTTAGATTTGCTTCCCATTTTCATCCAGTGGCAGCAGATCATCAGTTTGTCCCACATCCCTCTTTTCTGTACTGTACCTCTAATTTTAGCCTCCCCTCACTCTTTCTTTGTCTCCCCTCTCTCTCCAGCCCTCCCCTCTCTGAAGCTTCTGAATGGAGGCTGAGAATAGCAGGAGGCTGCTTTAGTCAGAGCTCTTGAGCAGGAATGCCTATATATGGAGTCTTACACGGTACCAAGCACTGATAGCGTTGCAGGTACATCGTGTGAATGTGGGCAACTGTGATTTGTAAAGAGGGGTGGTGGGGGGGTCATATGCCTACTATTATGTGTATATGCATCATCATAAGTGGGAGGTGACTGTGTGCACGCAAAAACCTCGATGCCAAGTGTGTGCGTCAGTCTGAGTCAGATAGTGTCTCATTCTGTCTCGTCATGTGTGTGCGTCAGTGCTGTTGCTGAGCGAAACTCGCTCCAGGGGAAGAAATGGAGGAGGAGTATAAGGGAGGAAGGAAAAGAGGCACGGGAGGTGGGATGATGATGGTGGTGATGATGAGGCTGAGGGAGGAACTGGGGGCTTCGTTCTGACGACACAAATGCATCAGCAGCATTAAGTGCACTTTAATATAAATGCATTTGTATGACAACCAAATACACTTATAAGCATCACAATAGAACACTGATCCACAATGTCCATTCTGCAGTAAGTAAGATGTTCTGAATATATTCCATCTTATGCAATAAAAATCTCTGTCTTATATGTACAGACCAATAACTGTTTCATACAAATGTACAAATGTGTACAGCCTTTCTGAAAAGAGCATATGCCTATATCCACAGACATAATGCATATGCATTAACATCATTTTCAAATGTCACACATACAATATAATAATTTTACACATATTAACTTAGCCTTGAATAGCTAGAACGTAGGAATCAATCCTTTACTTGACCGTAGACAACTCTACGTGAGCATGTCGACACCATGGGAATAGTACCATTCTCAACCCGTGTCGCTTGGTAACTGAATAGAAATAGCACCCCATCCATATTTTCATTTTTTAAAACAAAACTTTTGTATTCTAACCCCTCTCAAAAAAGAAGAATCACTCATTCACATAGTCAATTGTGCCTGACTACACCGCACTCCAGTGGAGCAACGATGTAACTGTCCATTTATAATGGACATGGATAAAGAGTTCAGAGTTCAGCAGGTCAGGGCCGTTTCAGGCACACAGGAGCCGCTATAAGCTGCCAGCATTGCAAATATTGATGCTGCAAGAATATCCAGCCGACTGCCCTCAGGCCAAGGGTGACCTGAAGAGCCCACATTCAGAGTCTAATGTACAGTACAGCGTAGCAGTGGATTTGTGGCATGATCAGAGCTCCGGCAAACTTCCAGACAATCTCTGTTTGGTGTTAACGTCTCATAATGCGATGGACACCGTCAACATTGTTGAGATCTTCACATGCCAGGATCTCTTCACATGTTTTCTTTTTTGTTTGCACATCACATTGATACACAAGATTTTAGATGGAGTGATAAATATGAAATGTTAAAGGTCTGAAGCAGCAAACTCAAAGCTCAAAGTGTTTCAGGTTTAATTTGAATACCGTTTCTGGGTTATGATGTAGCCTTCAAGGCTGTGTGGATCAAGTGCTTTCAAATCAGAGCTGAAGGGCTGAATACTGGACATGAGAGTTCAGTGAGAAACCTCCTCATTTGATGGATTGATACTGGTTTTCCTAAGGCTATAAAACTTTGTAAACATTTGACTTCAGAAACATTTGAGGTTTGGGTTTGCGTTGCTGCATGTCAAGCAAAAGTGCTATAATTCATCTCTCTATTGAAATAGCAAGAAATGTATTTTTAACTTTTGTTCACAACAGATTTTTCACTACGAGTGAATACAAGTGCGCGTCTGGAAGTTAAACAGCGCTTACAAAGTTCAGAGATGTTTCTCTGTCCGATCATATTTGAAGCTTGTATAACAGAGAAGCTGTAATATACCAGATGGACCCAGAACCCAGTCAGTTATGGGTCCATGTGGTTGCACCATCATGTAAATGTTGCACCAGTTTTGTAGTAGTATACAGATTATGACTGAACAAAAATATAAAGCCAATCTTTGTTCTTAGGAGACATGTAGGAGTTAAAGTCCTTAAGTTTTATATACATTATGTATATTTATACACTTAATTATTTTTTACTTTTCAGTAAAAGGGGCTCCACAAAATATGACAATATGCCATACTTAATGAAGTAAGTCACAGACTTATTTTAGAACGGAGGAACACTTCCACTCCCATCTGAAAGACAATGAAAAAGAGAGAAAGAATAAATTAGAAATGCAATATTTGAAAATATTTTAATACTTTTTTTCAGTAAAACTTTGCTGAAAACGACAGAGGAATTGCAGTGATTCTTACCTTTGTGGAAGCACTGTGGCGATGGATGACATTGGAGTTGATACAACTCAGGTTGTTGCCCTAAGCCAGGGGTGATCGAGGCACCTGCCCCAAACATGGGTTCCAGGACGGCCAGTTCCTCCAGGAGGGACTGAGAGCAAGACATGGCGGGCGTGGGCGAGGCGATGGGCGTGGAGGTGACGGGGCTGGGGGACGCAGTGAGGATGAGGGGAGGGGAAGCTGGAATGGAGGAGCAGGAGGACACAGGAGATGACACCACCTCAATCTCCATTGCTTCCTCCGCTAGCCCCTCCCCTTCCGCCTTCACCCCAGCCTCAGCAACCGCAGTCGCCCCGCACCCAGCCATGGAGTTACATTGCGCCGATTGGACGCTACAGAAGTGGCCCACTCCCTCAAACTGGGAGGGTTGGTGCCAGCATACTGGGGTTTGAGGAGAGTTTGAGCTGCAGGGATGGGGTATAGGAGAGGATGATGGAGAGGGTGTGGAGAGACCAGGGGACTGGAGAGGAGCAAAATCGTCTTGGAGGAGGGTTTCTAGAATGCTCTCTTCAAACAGAGAGTCATCGTCGTCAAGGAAGATGGGAATGTCCAGACCTCTCCAAGTCTTGATGGGATAAAACTCCCTAAGCATGTGGACTGAATCATCAGCATTTTCTATGGCAGGGGACAGGAAAGGGGAGGGAGGGCAGGACGAAGGGGACATGGATGGGGGAGAGAGTTTGGACAGGAGTGGATCCAAATAGAATCCCTCTGCCAGTGAGCTGATATGTTGAGCTAAGAGGGAGATTTCTGCCCTCTCCTTCTCCCTTTCTCTCTCCACAGAGAAGAAGGAGAGGCAGGGCTGTTTGCCAGGTGAAGCCTCAGGGGTCAGAAGGCCCTCGGGGGGACACTGGAGGGGGCCCAGGGGTACGTCTACATACAGCGGGCCCCGAACCTCAGGCAGGGTCATTACTGTGCAGTCACCATCTCCGGGGCTGTCAGGTGTGGGGGGGAGTTTTTCATAAAGAGAGCCACTGCAGGGCTCAATGGGGAAGAGAAGATCAGTGGACGGGGCAGGCAGTGCCAGAGGGAGCTTTGTGGACAGAGTGGTGGGGGGAGCAGGGCTGGATGCTGTGGTTGGAGGAGCTGAGGGAGAAGCTGAGGAGGCCATGGAGGTGGTGGAAGTAGCTGTTGTAGCACTGGGTGGAGGAGTGGTAGTGCCAGTTGGGTCAAAACTGAAATGGGGCTCACCAAAGGGGAAGCTGGCCCCACCAATCTGGGGGGTGTAGGGTGGGGTGCACACAAACTCTTTGGTCTGCTGAGCTTGTGAGGTGGGGACTGGAGGGAGGGGCAGGGGGAGAGCTGGCAGTGGTGGGTCGAGCTGGAAGGAGGGTGGCAGGAGGATGTTCTGAGTTAAAAAGTCTAAGTCCGCTACTGTTTCAACAGTGACTGGAGTGGGGGATGAGGCAGCTGATGGGCTTTCATCAGGGCCAGTAGGATGCTGTTGGAAGAAGCTGTCTTCCTCCAGGGAGGAGATACTGGAGCGAGGGTCTCCCTCCAGTTGCATGGCCTCAGCAGTAGAGCTCCCCGGTTCATCAGAGGAGCCGACGCTGCAGCCAGCAGTGCTGAAGTCAAAGGACTGGGCAGACAGACCACTGCTGCCAGGGGTGAAGACCTGGTCTGGGCTGGACAGGGTCTCTGGGGACTGCAGACTCAGACTCTCCTGTTGAGAAGTACCTGCACTCAGAATCAGAGTCAGCTGGGTCTGCTCTGAGCTGAGCTGTTGGCGCACTGCCCAAGCCTCAGAGTCACTGTAAGAGAAAAAGTAGAAACCCAGCGTTAGCTTTGTGTGTTTAGTATTTCATCCATATATGAATGAGTGATGGGCAGAAAAAACAGGTACCTGATGATGTAGTTGTTGCTGCTGATGGGGATTTCTCCAGGTTGCAGCTGAAGAACCATGTAGAGCCAAACCCACGACTGGTCATGAGCATGGACACGAACCACCATTTCAGCTCTGCCCTCTCCTCCTTCTCTCACTGTTGAAAAACAGAAACAGTTGTTGGCATGGCTTTGTAATCCTATTAATCATCCAAGTGTTTTTCTCTGTGTTGATGTGCCAGTGGGCACGCTGTGTGTAATTGTGTGGGCATGTATGGTTGTAAAATGGTGTGTGATGGTAGGTATGTGTGAAGAATACACTTACATAGGCTGCGGTGCTGAGCGGAGGCATGTGACAGATCTTGTGGGTGGAGGAGGCTGTACCAGGAGCGAGAGCGTAAAGCTGTCACATCAAAGCCAAGATAGGCGCTTACACTGCAGGGGAGAGTGGGTGGTGACACGTTAGAAGGATAGTGGTTTACTCCTATAGTTTTCAAACAAATGGATTAAATTAAGTAGCAAACTCGTGTTTTCAAGCAACAGGTGGGGTAGTCTCACCTGTCCTGGGCAGTCTGCAGCCTCATGTCCCGACCGTGCTGAGAGTGGAAACAGGCCAGGAATAAGTTGGTCTCGGCCAGGGGAGGTGTGGAGGTGGACTCCCTTTCTGCCACCGGGCTGGAGCGGGTTGGGTGGGGCTCCAAAGGGGAGCAGAAACACACCCAGACTGGGTTGGAGGTCCAGTAAGACCCAGCAGCAGGAGAGGAGGATGGAGGAGAGAGGCAGCGAGCTCGGATCAGAACCAGCTTGTTCCCAGCGCTCTGCCTCCGCACGGACTTAGACGTGTTGAAACGACAGCGAAAGAGTCGGTCTGTAGGAGAGGAGAGAGAGGAGGCTCATTACACATTCTGTTCGTTTATAACACAGAAAAACCCCATTTAAGTCCTTTTTTGTTTATTATGTGTTCTTACCCATCTCAAGTGACGAAGAGGTTGACAGATTGGTCCTCATGATGAAGTGGTCAGAGGCGTCGATGATATCGTACACACTGTCCCCCTGAGCCACAAGATCCACCTGAAACATACACACGAAATCATTATTTATGAAGCTCAAACCGTAGCTGTAACAGAAGTACTCAGTGGATTGACCATGTGGAAACTCACCATTGAGTGGCCGAGGTGCTCAGAGACGCTGTCTGACAGGTACAGGAGCTTCCCTTCCCCTGTCAACAGCATCAGAAACCCTGGCAGCGCCTGCATCAACTCCGACAGTTCGTGAAAAGACAGAAATCCTGTGGTCTCTTCAGAAGCAGTTCCCGCTTCTGCAGATAAACATGATGCGGAAAAGAAAACAACACAAAGACACCGAAATTGTTATTACAGGGAAAGGCACTATTAAAACACAACACCTGCTTCACGTAATAACATAGTGGCCGCAGTGTTTCAGCACCATGGATAGCGGTGCGGCTGTCATTTTCCGCTCAAGCTCTTCAGCACCACGAACAGCGACACAAGTGCGGCTATTTTAACGCCTTCATCATCTCATATATTCATCAATGTTCACAAATTACCCACAACTATACCGATTATCCAGAAATAATGTCTATATGGACGCAACTGTCTGCGATGCCACTTGTTGATTCAATAACTGTGAGAAACTGCGGTGTGTCTATGCAGCGGATTTATCAACAGGTCGTTGGATTCAGAGTAGAGTCGCTCTTACCTTGAGTGAAGAACACGGATTTCCTCGTGTACATGCAGGCAAGTGACATGATGTGCAGGTATGAGAGCCGCGCTTTATCGGCATCAGATATGGGCAACAAGTCCTTCAGGTTCCGGATCTCGGCGTTGATCTGGTCCCGTCGAGCCTTGGATGCTCCTTTGGTTGAGCGGTACATTGCGGTCTGTTGTTGCGGTGAACTATCGAAATTCCTCCAGATGTTAGTTGGAGAGTTGTTGTGAGCGGAGTGTTGGTAAACGTCGTGCCTCGGCTGAAGTCTGGGTGCCCTGTCTCCGAGATGTATTAAGAGACAGGTTGTCAAAGTGCAAAGCTCTGAGGTGTGTTATTGGACTTTCATCTCATCTCTCTTTTTTCTAGAGTAAGGTTTTAAAACCTTCTCTTGTCCTGTCTCCGTAGGCTTTAGCTCCGCCACAGCGTCCAGCTCGGATGCTGGCCAGCTGCTAGATGGCTCTCCCTCCTTTCGGAGTGCAGGTGAATCGGCGGCTGTGGTAGCCGTCTGTCGAACACAAGTCCGGAACCCGTAAATCTGGTTGAGGGACTCTGCTCGCCGGTCACTTATATAGCCTGGGACTCCGCCGGAGTAGGGGGGCTCCTAACGCACCAACACCGACGTAAAACGGAGGGAGGGGGGTGGAGGAGAAGGGGGGCCGAGGGGGATGGATGCATCTCATATCAGTGTTAGTGGTGGTGAAGCTCTCCCCCTCCCGCTCCCGTGCCCTCTCCTCTCGGTGACTCGTCCTCGACGTCAGCTCTTCCCTCTACTCGGTGATGACGTCGGGCTGAAATCGGGAGCTCCGGCGACGCAAAAAGCCCGATTTGGACAAAACCGAGTAAGGGGCGGAGCAAGCGTAAAACGTAAACGGAGTCACCGGACTCCGGTGTATTGGAGGAGGAGGGGGTGCATGGGGGGATGGGAAGACTGGGCTGCATACGAAAGAGGTCTGTGTGTTTATATGTCTGGCACCTGAGGTAGGATACCCGCCGCTGCCTGTTCGCCCCGGACCTGTCAGTAAACACGACAGGTGCTTGTTAGCTGGGATGCGCAATTCATTTCGACCGCAGTTAACTGTCAACATTTTAAACATGTGAGATTGATGCTGCATGCTGCTCAGATACTGCAGAGGCTAAACACAACATGCCACAGTCACTGGGCTGCTTCTACTGAAGGCGGACATTGATGCTGAGGTTTCACATCACCCAGTCCCTCTGTCGTCTTCTATAAATCACATCTGATAACAGCTGCGGCCACAGAAACCTACACATGGGATCCATTCATTACTGTGTCATACATTAATGATGCACATGTCTCATATAATCCAATTCCCCATTTCATTTTCCTGTTGTTTTGAATGTCTGATGTTTGTCAATAAGGATAGAAATACATTAGAATGATAATAAATACATAAACAGATGGGCCTCTATAACATTTGCTTTCTGAAAACACCCCTAATAACGTTGTAGAAGAGGTATTAGTCATTCAGTTCATTATTTAAAAAAAAAAAAAAAAAAAGTGAATGTGACGTGGTGAAGGCTGTTGCCGGTTGATCTTCTTGTCCAGTCAGATTCCAGTCTGTGATCCTGAAAGACCAGCTTGAGCTCCATTAAATATTTTGCTAATTATTTTTTCTTTAAGGCTATATTTTCTGACGTTCATGTGTGAATCAGTCTCTAAGCCTCAATCTCAACTAAATATATTTTAATGAATGGTATGAATAATTTGCAATGCGCGAAGCAGCTGATTGCGCAACCCGCAAACCTGTCGCCAGTCGCACGTGAGGTAAGCAGTGCTGTTTCTAAAAATAGATCTCACCGGTGACCGGTGCAAGGACTGCGAGGCGCGCCCCCGCATCCAGCTCCAATCGTCCTATTTATAAAGGAGATTTTACTTTCAACCCCAAAATAGATCTGTAGTATGTGCTTCATATGTGGAATAGGACACACACCTAGATGTGCGTCGCTGCGCGCGCACACAGGCTTTTTTCCCCGGACAAATAAGGAGCACATCAGCTGTTTCTTTGTGTTTTTATAATAATAATGGGCGGGTGCTGCAGGTTCTGGCACATTTAGTCTATTTCAGTGCTATGAGTTGGGTTTAATTCGATGCTGAAAACCCTTCTCTGTCTGTATTTGCTTCCTGTTGTTTTGTAAAAGCACAACGACCTGATCACTTTTTATTCTTCTCTCACTAGATGAATGAAGAGTCAACAGGACAATGCACTGGTCCATTTGTTACAGGGTATTGATTGGTTTGAGTGTTGTTTACTCCTCAGACAGTTTTATAATATTCAGATCACAGCTCATTGATTAATCATCTTTATCTTATTGTGGATCTTCATGACTGTTTGTTTCAGACTGTCTGGATTTTGTCCTATGTCAGGCCTCTCTTTCTCCTCCTCTGTGGTTTGTTTTTATCTGCTGTCCTTGGGTGGCTCATCTCAGATATCTTTACTGTCTTTTTTATAGTGATATTTCTGTCATTACCAGATAATCAAACAGGAATGATCGATTTCCACCTAAAAGAACAGTTAAGTTTTTTTTTTATCCAATGGAAATTTATAGATGACTCCAAGTCTTCACTGTGAATCTCTGCAGATGTAATTGGTTTCTCTGAGATCCTTGAAGCTATGAAAGGAGAGATATGAGTTTGTCATGTCTACAGCAAATCACATGGGAGAGCAGCGTCCCCAGAGCAGAGAGTAATGCTTCACATACCAGTGTGCTGCTAAAGTGGGGACCATAATGTGTCAGGACAGTGACATCAGATTTCCTCCTGGCAGCATCACATTCATTCATTAATGCCGCTCACCCGAAGAGGACAAAACAGTACAGAGGTTGCAGATCTTTATTTATAACTGACCTTGAAAAATTCAAATCATGCTGTTTATTTCAAGTTCAGCACAGAAGCCTTCATTGGTTTGATGTTGTATCAGTGTCCAACATTTATCTTATATTCATCCGTTTGGACTCCTGAAATCAACCTGAGGATTAAGGAACAGTGTCGGTCTGCCACAGGTGGAGTTAAATAAGATGCTACAGTGAAGGAGACCTTGGAGGGAGGTTTTCTGTGTAATAAATGTGAGACGGAGTGAATATTGTGTGATCCTGTTGCATCTTCTTGACTCCAGCCCACTGATTATTTTGAGTTGTAAAGCATAAATTTAGCAAAACCCCCAAACTCATTACCGTTCTGCCGGTATAACAGTTGTAATCTGCACATTAATAAGATGGATTCATTTGACTATAGCAAAGTATATTTCCTTCATTATCATGTTATATTCTTCTACTCCACTACATCTCAGAGGTAAATGTTATACCTTTACTACCTTACATTTCCCCAACAGCTCATTTGATTTCATTAATTGCATTCATTTCATGTCCAGTGAAACTGAATGTTTGTGTTTGTTTTATGTTTAACCCATAAAGACCCAGTGCTACTTTTGTGTCAGTTCCAGAATCAATCTTTCTTAAGTAAGTTGTCATCATTTATTATAGTATTTATCATCTGTATTTTGCATTTTATCAGTTAAAATATTTTTTATATTATGCAGATGTTCATTAAAGCTCAGATTAAAGTTAAAGATTATTATATCAAAAATGGAGAAAACTGAAGAAAAAAGTGACTTTTTCAGTAAAATATATTATTATTTGAACATAAACCCAATGTCTTCATCCTCTTTTATTAATCCGCTGATGTAGAAGATGATAGTGTTTCCATGGTAACTACAGAGCCTCTGAACAACCAAATGGGTCATATCTGATGATCATGAAAAGATGACAAACTGCAGTTTACATCAATTATTTACATGTATTGATAGGATTAGTGGATCAACAGATATTATGGTAATCATTTAAAGGAATAAGACACTTAAACATGAAATTAAGTCAGTCTCGGTCACCCCCAGAGTTAGAACAGTGAAAAGGAAAACGGTTAAAATCCGTCCAGGCATTGTCCTGCTTTGGGAGCAGTGCCTTTAGCTTTAGCTTAGCGCAGTTGCTGTAAACCAAGGGTGTCAGTTAGCATGTCCTCCAAAAAAACTGACTGAGACATCTAAATGTTTGTCTAAATATATCGTGGGAGCCGTGTGTTCAGAACGAGTACAAATCATAATGCAAAATTGAACAAAGCTATTACCTGAGCAGATATTTACTTGGAACTATATTCGGCCTCATCACACGCAAAGCACCGCTAGATAGGCTCAAAGTATCCATGCTGGTGCATTTACAGAAGTTGGGGGTTTTCAAGTGCTGCATGAGAACTTTGCTCCTATCTAGCGGTGCTTTGCCTGTGATGAGGC
>JAQQZY010000002.1:21089933-21102010 GCA_030068375.1 Ostorhinchus rueppellii
ATAGATAGATAGATAGATAGATAGATAGATAGATAGATAGATAGATAGATAGATAGATAGATAGATAGATATTTTTTTCTTGTTGTTTCACTCCAAATAAATAAATACTAAATACTACCATAGTAGCTAATTTACATACCGTATCCCTGGTTTTGCTTAAAAAAAAATTAAAACAATCAAAGTCCAACTCTGCAACAAAAAAGCAAAATTAAAACGGACCAAAATGAACTATTTGACAAAATACAGACAGACTGACAGAGTAGAAAAGAGCAAAAAATAAAATAAAACAGTGGAAGTTAGGAAAAGAAAAATAAGTAATGCAAAAATACAAAAACAGCTTAAGTAAATATTAGGATATCATTCAGTGTTCACAGATTTATCATAGTTTGCCACAGTTGTGCCACATTATTGAAAATGTAGCTGCTGTCCTTATTTCTGATGGCAAGGAGTTCCATATTTGAGTGCCTTTAACCAATAAAATTGAATAGAACTTTAATGTCATTATTAACATATAATGAGAAACAATTTAGCAGCATATTTCTCAGCAGTTGCAATAAAAAAAAAATAAGAATGAAAATTAAAAAAAAAAAAAAAAGTAGTGCAAATCCAATAAAATACAATAAGCAAAGAAGACAGCCTAAAAGTTGTTTTGAATTTTGCTGGTTTGCTGTTTCCACTTGCAGCTCCCCTTGTGGTGGCTCATTTGCTGTTATATCATGAGATAATGTGACTAAATATTTCTGATCTTTATTACAGAGGAAGTCTAAGGCACAAATGTATAACCCCCAAGAGGTTGTTTTTCATCTGCTGTGCCCAACAAGACCTCCCCTAAAACCGAAATATTAAATTAAAAAGCTGTGTTGGTCTTTTATAAACCTGCAGAACAGCAATTTAAAAAAAATAGTATATTGACATTATATATGATCTAGTCATTCTTATTTCATCATATTCATCCTTTCCATCACATTCTAAGCAAACAGAAGCAGCTGCTGTTGATGACTCAGTTCAACACAATGTACGAATGTATGTTACACAAGATCCTCCATCCCCATGGCATCAGACTGCACAAAAGCTTAGTCAATAGAAGATACATTCCAAATAATTCACAGATTTAATTTAAACATTGCTTCCTTTTGTTTACTTGAGCTCATGGAATGGAACTTCCACCCTAATACAGGTGATTTTTATGTGTCTCAGGTATAAAGCATGAAATATAATACAAGACATGCAGCACAATGAAATGTGACGTTCCAAAGTTAAGGGATATTTAAAGCAGGGGTGTCAAACTCATTTTAGTTCAGGGGCCACATACAGCCTAATATGGTATACAGGGGGTCCGGAACAATGAAATAATACAAATAATAGAATGATAAGTTTTGAGTGAAAAAATGTAACCCCTTAATGTCTGAATCAATTTCCAATTGTGGGGGGGGGAAAAAATTGACTTGCGTTTTTTCTTTCAAGTAGATAGTATTTTGGTTGCATTTTGGAGCGAGGGTTTGATGCAAATTTGCATCAATAGGCGTCAAGGGGTTAAATTACGTAATGAAAATGTTTGCATCTCTGAATTGTGCTCAAACATTACATGAACAAATATGAAAACCTCAAAATTCTTAAGGAAAATAAGTGCAATGTTAACAATATTACACCTAAATTCATCATTTATGTGAATCACAAGTTAGAGATCACAGTGGATCTACAATATCCACAACATTAAATAACAGGCAGAATATTATTACAATTCCACAGACTTCTATTAAGAGATTTCAGGTTATTGCCTTTTTTTTCCTTCTTCTTCTTCTTTTTTTTTTCTAAAAGACTAGTCCGTAAATGTAAACATTGTTGCATAATTTTACTTTTTTTACACTAAAAGAAAGAGAAAAATGAGCAGTTTTCATTATTTATAGGTTATTATGATAGTATTTTACTTGTCTGATCCACTTTAGATTGAATTAACCTAAAATGATTTTAAAATTCTTGATTGTTAATATCTTCAATATAATTTTTGCATTTCACAAATTCATCCCATGGGCCACATTGAACCCTTTGGCGGGACAGATTTGGCCCCTGGGCCGCATGTTTGACACCTGTGATTTAAAGGAATAAATAAAACCACACTGAAATGCAATGTTAGAAACTAATGAAAACATTTAAAGGAGAAGCATAAACATATTTTAAAAGTGCATAAATATACAACCACAGTAACTCATTCACTGCCAGGTGTTTTCAGAACAGAAACCCCCATACTGCCAGGCGTTTTAGAGCATTTTGACTGATTTTCAAGACTCAAAGAATATCGAGTTCTAGGACTACATAAACATGGTACCCATCAAAATAAAGTGCAAAGTCTCTTCTGTCATGTGGGAAAAAAATTTTGTTTCCAGCTTTTTCGGTTCTCAGGTTATTGACCTTACAACACACCCAAAATGCCTGAATGCTAAATGCTTCCTCAAAGTTGTGCCAAGTCATTTCCTAGCACCCCCCATGAAAGCCGATTGACGCCAAAACACGTCAATGGCAGTGAATGAGTGAAGACATGTTTATAGAAAAATCAGTGCAGTCATTTTTGCATTATCCTGTTGACAGACAATTTTAAAAAGCTAGCATAGTGGGGCCTTGGCAGAGGTATGAGTGCCCTCTTGGTATCCCCTGTAAAAACATGTTTAGCATAAGTGTCAAACTGTCACTCTGCTTTGCATTCTCTGTGATTAAATACATCGAAGTCTTCAGAAAAGTTTAAAAAGTCATGATCAGAGTAGATTTGCAGCTACAAATATTGAGGGCAGAGTTGTTTTTTACTTAGTCACTCTGGACATTTTTCCTGACGTATAGAACATCAGTTCATTAATACAGATAAATGAGTTTTTGTGAGTTATGCATACTCCATGAAGTATGTGCTGCACCTGGTTTGATGATGATGGTGATGATGATGATGATGATGAACTTTATTTCAAACACAAGAAAGAACAAAAGGAATGAAGGGGAAAAAACACAGATTTCAACACAACACTCTAGAATACAGAAAGCAAACAACCACATGAAAATAACATGCAAAATGTATAATTATTTCACTGTAGCACATTAGTGTAATCTGCGTCCAAAATGGAGTGTAATTTTATGAGCTGCTGCCACAAAAGTCCTCACTTATGTCCTTGTTTCTGATGCATAAAACAGAGAAGTTCAGTAGAGTTATCTGAGGTAGGACTAATTGACGTCAAGTTCATAAAAAATTGGCACTAGTTTCATGTTTTGTGTTGCCGTACTAATGATTTTACCCTTAAATACATAACCCAAAGTGATTTATCACCACTTATTATTTTATCCTCTGCATTTCTCAGTGAATGGCAGGTATTTTCTTTTATTTTAATTTCTTGACCAAGTTGATACAAGCTCAGAGTACATATATTATTATATCAGAACAGAGAAAAATAAATCCAATGTGGCTTTCTCAACAAAATATATCATTAACTCAACAAAAAACAAGCATCTATACCATCGTTGATCAAACTACATGTTTTTTTGTTTTTTGTTTTTTTTTTACCAGTGAATTGATGTTGCAGGAGATAATGGTGTTTCCATATTCTGTCTGGAGCCTCTGAGTGTCCAAAACAGATTAATCTGATATTGTGGAAAAGCTGAGAAACTGCATTTTACCTGAATTATTCCACATATTGATAGGATTAGTGGTTCAGAATGTATGGAACATTTTAAACCTGTAGATGCTGTTGGTTGCCGACGGCTGCACATTTCTTTGAGAGTTAATATAAAATTTGACTTTTTTTTTTTTTTTGGTGTAAATAGAAGCTATCATGATGCAGTGTGATGCTGTTTAAACATTTTTTATCAGTAGATACTTTCTGTCTCCAGCAGCTGTTCAGGTCTCTGAGAGGTAAAACCCCTTCAGCAGCAAACCTTTGGAAGAATTTAACAGTTGTAGGAAGTTTTACTGGAGAACTGCAGGTAAAAATAGTCCCACACAAAAGAGAAACTCATCACAAGTATAGCCAAGACTCATTTACTATGAATTATGGGTAGATCTGAACTTTTTTTTCTGTCTTACTGTGTCGCATTGCTCAGCTCTGCTCACTCTGACAGAATCTAAATAGTAACATATTCAAGGATGTAGAAGATATAGAACAATTTTACAAGATTACAATGATACACCATCATAATATTGCTGTGATAACACCCATGATGTCCCATGATGCTCCTCTGTTTGTCTTACGGTGGTTTTGAATCCGTCCAAATCTCCTTATCTCCACGTTTTACAAAGCATTACTGTGATCTCTGAAAACCACTGCATTTGCCTCCTCTTGCTCTACAATATTACCAGAAAAAAAAAACAAAAAAAACACACAAATTATGATCCATGTTTGCCTCCTTTTTCTCAGCTGGTGCCACCGGTTGCCATGGAAACAGAGGTCTTAGCTTGTAAGTTAGCCTCGGGGAAAGGTGGCTAACTTTCTCAGACTTAAAATAAGCCTGTCTCTATATTTGTCTAACGCTATAGACCGGTGTTAAAACACACCTCTGTGAATCGGGCCCTGGTGTGAGAGGATTATATCTTTGTTTCCATGGTAACAGCGAGAGACACCTGCTAAAACCAGTGGCACCAGCTGAAACACAGAGAAGAGAGTTTGTGGAGTAACACTTCGACTTTTCCATTTTCATTTGTCTAACACTATTCGTCTAATTTTAGATTAGGTTCCCTTTTGTGTGTGATTGTGTTCGTACTTCAACCCAAATGGCTCCAATAACATTTCCTGTTGCTTGTAAGGAAAAATTTACAGCTGAAGATGGTTTTCAAGAGTTAATAGCATTAAAAGGGATTAATGTATCCAGATTCAGAACTCCTATAGGATAGTCAGTCAGTGTGCAACAGTTAAACTTAGATGTCTGTCTGAAATGGGATTTTAGTGTGGATGTAAGTCTATCTTTGTTAAAGTGGCCCCTGGTTATGAAAAGGCTTTTTATATTGTTCGTTTGATGTCATTGGGTTTGACAGTCTGCACTGTGAAGCTACAGAGGCCTGTTTTTAATCCTCTAAACCTGAACAGCAGACCATAGGCATGACCTGATCTAAAATGTTTGTAACTTTTTAACTTCTAACCCTATCAATACATTGAAATCGTTCTGCTAAAATGCCTTTTTTTTTTTTTTTTTTGGCTTTTCATCATTATCAGATATAACCCTTTGGACCTTCAGAGGCTCCGTAATGAACATGAAAACACTGCAACACTAATTCCTGAGTAAAAACCATGTAATTTGACAAATAGATGCTTGTTTTATGTTCAGGTGGATTATATATTTTGCTGATAAAGTCACTTTTTCTTCAGTTTTCTCTGTTTTGATATGATAAACTTTGAACTGACCCTGATCTTTCATGAACATGTATATGATCAGTAAATTAAATATAGGAAAATAACCGATCTTCACTGAAAAATACAAAATGCAGAGAATTATATTGTAATAATTTCAGTTCTTTTAGGTTTTATCTGAACCCAGCTCTTATATGTGCTTTAATTACCCATCGTCACAAATCCCATTCACCTCCTTCATCTTGTGTTTTGTGATTCTTCACTTTCTGCTTCCTGGCGATCACATACATTTGAGTTTTTCATGTCTGTTCAGGGCTGAATGTCTTTTCAGCTCAGGTCCCTTTGCCGCTGTACACCCACACACCCATAGCAACATGTTGTCGGTTCTTGGTAACCACATTTACGCAATGAGTAAAGAAGCTGAAGGTAGAGTAGGTAGCCTATGGGTAAGGTCTAGCTCAGAGCGTTATGTAAAACCATCAACGACTCCAAAGGGGAGAGAGAGCCTCCACATGTGGACTGAACAGCTCCTGTCAAATCCAGAGTCTTAAATTGTGTTTGTTGGAATGAGAAACATAGACAAACAAGCTGCTAAAGTGTTGTTCGGGGCCTGTGTTTGCTGCTGAATCTGTGCACAGCCTTCAGTTACAGATCAGATCAGAATACATCCTCAGTGGCTCAGCGCCGACACTTGCACATCCATATTTTTAATTACACTGTTGTTAATCGCTGAAATGTGACCCAACATCCTTCTCACTGTGATACCAGCACTAAATTCTTACGTCGTTCCAGGAGATTACACTGACCCGAGGTAATGAACGTACCCAGCAATTGAACCTGTAATTGGACCAGACTGATAAACTAATTATTTCCACAGCTTACAAGAAATGAGTCATGTTGTGCTATGTCGAGGGATAATGTAGAACACATCTGACATGTAAGCTCCAATGTGAAAAGCAGAGGTCACATCTGGTCAGACAAAAAAAAAAAAGAAAGAAAGAAAATGTCATGGGATTTAATGTAAAATCCAATAAATTAATCATGTTAGAGTGAAATATTCTATGTAAGTAAGTCATGATATGATGCAATATGATCATAATGCAGCCCAAGACAGACAATTATCAAGATGTCACAATATGCGTGTCACCAAACAAAAGGAAACACAATGTGAAAAGCAGAAATATGTTATTTTTATGACACTAGGGTGTCAGTTTCACAGAATTGTGCGACGGAGATGAGACAATTGGCTCAATAACTGACTAAATAAGGTTAAAAGACATTACTTGTCTAAATTTGTATCATTTAATTCCTCTCAAATGTCTTTTCTGGACATCTATTTTTTTTATTGGTGCTTTTATTCTCTGTTCATTAGCACATTGGTGATAACATGGTAACAGTGATGTAATACTTGGACATTAAATAGATAAAGAAAACAGAAGCAGAACCTGATTCGCTCTTATCTCTTGATGTTTGGTTTAATGTAGCATCACCATGAAATCAAACACGGTAGTTTTGGATTTTGCTGCTCACTTTAATGTTTAATGTTTAAAGGGATCACCATTAACTGCCACCAAGGTGACAAACTAATCTTCCTGGGGTCCGCACTGACGGACAATAGAAAACACAAAACAAAACAACACACGATATACATAACAATCACAATTCACATGATTAACAATGCAGTTCTAAAAGCAGTAACCATTATAAATATCATTAAAAACATAAAACATCATCAGAAAAACATGGGATTAGTTATTACATTCATGAGTTACAGCCGTCAAAGAAAATAACATACGCTCCCCCCACATAGTAGACTTCCTCAGATATTTAAGTAGCACCTTTTCAAGTGATACTCTAAAGAGGATTTTCCATTCAATGTATGTATGTTCAGGGGGCAGTTATTGTAATGACTGATGGCATTATAAATAACTGATTTTGGATGTGGTAACATATTCTAGCCATCCCCAGCTGACTTGGGAAAATGAGAATGAATGTGCCTACATGTGATAATTTGTTCGTAAAGGAAAGCAGGTTGAGAAGAAAAGATCCTTTCATAGTTATTATACAGGAAATACAGTATTAAAAAGGTAAAACTGTAACATAGAGCTTGTTTTACTTTGAATAATTCTAAATACCTTAATTACTGAATACGATTTTATTTACCAAGAGGTGTTTTTCATTACTGAACCATTAACATGTTTTCATTTGCCATATAAAGTGCAACCCTATGCTCATTTTACTGATGTTATTTTATTTTCATACCCCGCCTTCGCCCTAAGTAGCCGGGATAGGCTCCATGCGACCCCCATGAACCTAGTGAGGATAAAGCGGGTATAGAAGATGAATGAATGAATGAATGAATTTTATTTTCATGTTTTACTTAAACATACTGAGCCCAGCCTTCATGTCTGTGTGGGATTTGAGTCTGCAAAACCTGACCCATTACAAACTAGCCACAAAATAAAATGTTTTGGAAGTGAAATGTTTATTAGTCCTTTTAATGTAATCCAAACAAAAAAAATGTCACTGTATCATTTTGTTTATGATAATATGTTTAGTATCACATTTGATACATTGGGAGGTTTTGGCAACTTTTTATTCACAACATAACCAGTAACATTTTGAAAATATCAGGGAGTTTTGTTTTGGTTTTTTTAGATAAAACTTTTAAACTAGTCTTTTTAGGTCCCTTGATTTGCACCATAATTTCAATATTTTTCCATTTTTAACGGAATAACAATATAAGTGTTCTTCTTAATGCAACTTTTTGAAAATGACCAAAGACTCTCCCACAAAATGTGTGTTGGATGATTGAACGTTAGCAGCCATACTAAAAACAAACAAACAAAAAATAACCTTTCCACAAGACGTACTGGGATAATAAAACATGTATCACCTCATATACAAAAAGTTTTTAAGGAAAGTATTGATCTTGCTGATGAGATAAAGGTCTCAGAGCCTGGTGTAGCAAATATGGTACAAATGGTTTTAAAAGGTTAATAAAGATACCAATATTGGAAGCTCGTTTATCTATAACATGTCACAAAAGGATGATATGATATGACATGTACCTGTGTCTGTGTTTATTTTTTGTATGTTTTAGAATTATTATACACTAATGTTACAATATTTTTTCTGTTCAGTTGTTGGTGTTGTTTTCATGTTGGTTTCGTTATGACAGATGGAGGTTTTTCGGTCATAGCTGTGTCCCTTATTGTGATTGTTCATGCAGTTTTATGTCATTGTTGCTCCTCTGAATCAGCCTGTCTTCATGCTCTGTATCTTTATATGGTGTAAAGTATGTAAATATCCAGAGGAGACCAATTTCCTGCCTCAGACCCACACTAATTTACACTCCCTAATCACTCAGGCCTCTTTGTATTGTGCTGCCTGTTTTTGATGTCCTACAGATTCCGCTGCCTGCTCTTTTCGTTAATGAACTAATCTCAGTGCTCTGAAGGTGTGGGTGGAGGAAAATGACACTCCACCCCGGTCTTTCATTCATGAATATAATACCTGAATTGCGGTGTGGTGGAGAGGGCGGCTTTGAGAGCTTTTGTAATGCAATATGAGGACATCAAAGCATCAGTCCTGGGGGACAGATTGCTCATCCGTCACTGTAGCAGGTCTCAAATAGAGCAGATCCTCACTGGACTAAAAGGTGGTTGTAGGGGTGTTAGGTCATCAAGGGCACAGGGCCTTGGTTTCTTCACTTCCTGTCCCACGCCATCCCCCACGGCAGCCCACGGGGCACGGCAGGCCCAGAAATGAGCTCATACTCGGGTGAGGGTGCCAGAAAATGAGGCCCAGCGCTCCATCGCTCCCCTCTGCCACCCCAAACACTCCTCCCACTCGTCTGTGTGGGCATTGCCACTCTGTAACACATGTTCCCCTATGTAAACACCCACACCCCACACACACAAAATGCGTAAACACAAGCAGATAAGACAGACTCACACACTCTTCACTCTCTGTGCCCACTGAGGTTCAGTACCACTCTGTTACACTCCAGTTTTCTGGTTTCTTTTTTTTTTTTTTTCATCTGAGTGCCAACAGGAAGTGCCAGGGGACTTGTACCACTGCTCTTTACTGATGTCAACACACCGCCTCCTGCTACTCCATCAACAAACTCTGTCATCTTTCATCTCCATCACTATCCTTTAACAAAGTTATGCAAGAACAGCACATCTAAACACACCACTTTAGAGCTCGGGAAGTATATACACACTGCAGTTGCTATATTTTCACACCATTTGTTTAAAAAAAAAAAAAAAAAGTAGAAAAAGTTGCCATCAGTTTTTTTTCCTCCCACAAAAGCATAAGTTCATGTAAAATGGCAGAAAATGTAGGCTCACTAGTCAATTAGGTTATAAAACCAACACTCTCCTCAGGTTGTAGCTATTCCTGGACTGCTGGAGGAGAGGAGATCTGTGTGATCTGCTGCCTCCTGGTGGCTGAACACTGTCGGCTCTGATTACATAAAACACGGTCTGAGTGTGTGAGTCATCACCCCCCAGTGATGACAGATGGGATGTGAGTGTGGTGTGTGGACCGGTTGTGTGTTTGTGTGTAGGACGGGGAGGAGCGAACAGCAGTGGACTGTGAAATAAGGGCTTTCCCCTCTCTCTCTTTTTCTCCCTCTCTCTCTTTTTTCCTCAGTTTTTTTCTTTTTTTGTGGGCCAGGAGAATCAGTTAGCACACTAGTGAAATGCTGTGAGAGTAAAAATAGAAAAGAAACCCACAGAGCCTTGGTCGTGTTTAATTTTACTGCAGTTTGCTTCTCTTTCTCTTCATTTTAGGGAATAGGATGGAACATTAATTTGCCCGTTTCTGCCACAGAAATCATGTATTTTTGTATCATGTATGAAGAAGATAGAAATCAGTCCCTCTGTCTTTACATGTTCCTGTTCTAAATGGGCACAGGGCTGCACTGAGGTTGGTTTGGTCAAACAGAAAACACCATCTGTCCACATGAGAACCATAGAAGCAGAATGATGATCACTGCTATTAACCCTTAAAGACTGATGACCAAAAGCATCTACTGATATAAAGTATTTAATGTTTTATCTGTTTATCCTATCAGTGCTTTGAAATAGATCAGATAACATGCATTTTCTCAGATTTTCAGGAGCATTAGATGCATCTTCTTTGGGACGCTCACTCGCTCTGTAGTGAACTTGGAAACAGCATCATCTTCTGCGACATTAATTCAGCAGTAAAATTCATGCAATTTGACATATGTCACTGGATGTAGATGCTTGTTTTTATACCAGTCTTTGACATATTTTATTGAAAAAGACACGCTTTCTGCAATTTTCTCTGTTTTGATCAAATAAACTAAGAATTTACTCTGAGCTTTTCTGAACATCAACATGATCTGAAAATAAAATACAGGAAAATAGTTGCTCTGCACAGAAAAATGCAAAGGATAAAATACTAAAATTTGATTACTTTGATCAGTTAGAAAGATTAAATGTACAGAAAAAAAAAATCAAGAGGATCTTTAAGGGTTAATATTATCTTGAATATACCGTAGGTCTTTAAAATGCTGGAATGATGCCGAGTATGAGTTTTCAATGTAAAATTTTCCTGTCAGTGGTTGATTATTTGATTAGTCGTTAAAACCTGAAGAGATACACTTTACATTCACCAAGACAAGAAGATTCTGCAGGTAGATTTTTAGGCTCAATGTAGTGTTAAATGTTTTCAAATTTCCTAAAAAAAAATCAAGATTAGTGATCACTGCCATAGATAGTACACTTTTAATATTAAATAGTTCTACAAAAGGTTGGAAGGATGTTTGTTATGAATGTTTACATGTAGTATCTTCACATTCAAGCATAAAGTATCAATTGATCTGATGTGATCATTAAGGCAGTTTTGACTGAAATACATCTTAACCCAGAAGAACTCAGTGTGACATGTGGCAGCTCCCAAGTGAAATTTTCTCTATATTTAACCATAATTAAGTGATTCATCATAATTTATTGTCATATTATGTTTTTGTTTTTTTGTTTTGTGTTTTTTTTTTTTTTTTGGGGGGGGGGTCCCAATTAAAATCCGATATTTTCCATCAATTAATTTCCTGATCTTGTAGATGTTCATAAAAACTCAGCATAAAGTTGAGGATTATTATATCAAAAATAGAGAAAACTGAAGAAAAAGTGACTTTTTCTGCAACATCTATTATTAACTGAACATAAGCCAAAAAGTGTGCGTCCACTGTCATTGATCCAACTCCATGGGTTTTACTGGTGAATCAATGTTGTAGAAGATGACTGTGTTTCCATGGTAACTACGATGTTTCTGAATGCCTAAATGGGTCATATCTGATGACGTGAAAAGATGTCAAACTGAATTTTACACCAATTATTTACATGTATTGATAGAATTAGTGGATCAGCAGGGAGTTAAGCAGTTTAGATCAGTGGGTGGTTTTGGTAGATGGTGGATGTTTGGTTCTTTAAGGGTTAATGTGTTGAGTAATTTATAAATCAACTAGAAAAGCACTCAGAGAGCGCAGACCTCCACCAAGTTAGTGTCTGTATTTTTTTTTTTTTTAATTTAGTGTTTGTATTTTTTTAAGGTAGTGTTTGTACTTTTTTTAAAGGTAGTGTTTGTATGTTATTTTTAAGGTAGTGTTTGTATTTTTTTAAGGTAGTGTTTGTAGTTTTTTAAGGTAGTGTTTGTACTTTTTTAAGGTAGTGTTTGTACTTTTTTTATGGTAATGTTTGTACTTTTTTTTAAAGGTAGTGTTTG
>JAQQZY010000002.1:21106932-21118034 GCA_030068375.1 Ostorhinchus rueppellii
ATCCATCCATCCATCCATCCATCCATCCATCCATCCATCCATCCATCCATCCATCCATCCATCCATCCATCCATTCAGTTTTAACAGATATGTGTGCATACATGGCATGACTCCCATCCTACAGGACTCCACCTGGTTTTGCACAGCACTCTCCTAAACCTTATGTCTGTATATGACATTGACTCTTATTGTTAAATAAACACAGCCACACAGACATGTATTTTCATACAAAGCAAAAGCCAAGTGTTCTTCATGTTTAATCTACATTAACTTTGAAGTCTTTCCCTATAAAACGTCCTTCTATATGAATATCACAGGGCTGCCAAAGTGATTTCCCTTATCTCTTCTCTTTTCTTGTTTGCTGTTTTTCCTCAAATAGCAAACCTTGCAGTATTTGGATGTCTACAGTCTCCTCCTCTCCCCTGTTTCCTTCTGTTTGTCTTTGTTTTTCCCTCCTGGTTCTCCCTCTGCATCCACCCACACTCACCTAACATGCACTCTGCACCATCCTCCTTCCCTCGGTCTCCATATATATGTAAAAGCAGCTCTCAACACTCACATTTACTGTATGCCGCAGTATCAGGATGATTCATACAAAAAAGCCAAAAAAAAAAGCCCGTACTTTATGAAAAGAGTATGCCAGAAAAATCAACAGGATTTACCTCTACTGGAGATCTGCTGCAGATGAGAGATAATACCACATATCAGTTCTGTTTCAATTCAGTGTTCTTAGGCTTGTTGGGTTATTATATTGAAATGCTGCTAATGCAGGGACAGTGGACACAATATACAGTGGATATACAGTTTACTATCCATTTTACTGTTATCTGACTGAACAAAAATATAAGGGTGAAAGTAAATTAAAACCTAAACTAAAAATGAATGTGAAAAAGAAATTAAATGGTATTATTATTATTATTATTATTATTATTATTATTATTATTATTATTATTATGCTGTTCAAAATTCAGGACATTTTCCATAATAATAATAATAATAATAATAATAATAATAATAATAATAATAATAATAATAATAATAATAATAATAATAATAATGCGTTCTAATGTTGATCATCTGTTTGTTTGTAGTTTTTCACTAAGATTGAAACTGTTGTTGTTGTTAGCGTCCTGGTAAACTAAAGGTGGTTTCAGACCAAAACAGAGTTTCACACAGCACACTAAAAACTACGTCTAAAAACACTTTTCTTAAACTTGCCCCTGCTAACGTTGTGCTTGAATGAAAGCTTGTTGGAAACCTTCATACAGCCTTCATACATTTCACCATCACACTAATTTATGCTTTGCTCTGTCAGCTGTTCCATATTTACTCTGAAACCATGAAGTCAGTGGTGCATTGTGTTTTCTGTGACATTTCTCACCCTGATGTAGAAGTCTCCGTTATCATCACCGGAGCGGATACGGAAGGTGTTGTATGCTCCCGGGGACACGCTGGTGGCCTGGATCTGGAAGATGTCAGAGGGGACGGAGCGCTCTGAGGTGATGCTCATGTAGCGGTGGACGATGGAGAAAGGCAGATCTCGACAGGCGGGTTTGTTGACAGGACACACACAGCGACTACAGGCATACATAGGAGACAACAAAACTGGAATCTGTGGCAAAATTAAACTGACTCTGACTTCCAAATAGATGCCTTTAAATGGACTTCTTGTGCAAGCAGCAGTTCATAAAACCACCAGCAGAGGGGGTAAGAGGACTGAGGGGGGGGACACTGCACAAATATTGAACAGTAGCCATTTTTTCCATCATGTTTTTCTAAAATACATTTTATATTACCAAATCATAAGGGATATGTTAATAGTGACCCACACCTGTTACCAATCTAACACTTGTTCACAACTGTAATAGTTTTCTTATTGCACTGGACCATGTTCAAAAGGAAAGGTTGCAAAGTTGGACTCATATAAGGAAAAAGTAATTGGGGTAATCTTGCAGTTTGAGCCATGCTCAGTACAGAGGCTGATTATATTTTCAGCTGATGGCCAGCACATATTTTAGTAATTGGTAAAAGGTGTGTGAAAGTGTGTGTTTGTATATGAACAAACAAGCCTTCATGAGGTGTCACTCACTTTTCTGACACTTGTACGTAAGGATCTTGGCATCGGTTGGCGTCCACACACTGGTATCGTCCGTGGATGTTCACGCAGGTCTGTGTCTCACTACACTGGTGCTCACCTGTTTCACATTCATTTATATCTGCAGAAAAAAAAGAGCCCATAGAGATTGAAGATGGATTTAACAGCATAAGACAGGGCTGTAAAAAAGAATGGAGTTGCTGTCGAAGAATGATAAAGGACTGATTCAGAGCAGCATTTGTGACTGAAAGCACAGAGAGGAAGGTGTTAGTTTTGGGTGGAAATGGAGGCGGAGGTGCTTACCCTGGCATAGTCTGGTGCCGAGCAGCTGGTATCCTTCTGGGCACACGCAGGAGAACTTCCCCGGTTCGTTGACGCACTGGTACTGGCACAGGTAGCTTGAATAACTGCACTCATCAATATCTGTCAAGTTACAAGTTCCTCTTTGATAAATTCTTCACATTTAAAAGGTTGAATAAGAACAGAAAACAGAGCTTGCTTTATTGAGTGGAGGTACTATCACATGTGACTTACCGTTACACGCAAAGCCGTCGGGCCCCAGCTCATAGCCCTGGTCACAGCGACAGAGGAAGGTGCCATATGTGTTATAACACCTCTGGGAGCAGGGGGCACCCATATCACACTCATTCACATCTAACACAAGCACATGGACCAGAAAGACAAACGCAGTCAGAACTTTAACTAGAGGAACATATTTCATGGTAAAGAGATTATTAAGGCCTCGGAAAACTGCTCATTATTTGCATGATCATTCCACAAAAGCTGAAGTCACTTCTTGGAGTTATTGTCATAGTTACATAAAAAAAAAAAAATCTATGACCAAACACTGGACTGAGAGGGCAGACTAGTTTTTGTCAGTAGATCCTTGGTGGTAAAGTCAGGTACAGAAAGATAAAAAGGCCGTAATGGTTTTGTCTGTTTCTACATCATTCTTTGACTTCACGTTCTTTGTCCCAAATGTTTGTACAATGTTGAATTTGATAAAAAATAAATAAATAAAAGGACAGTTGCCAAACAGAAGTAGAGATGACTTCTTCACATTGTTTTTTGTTGGACCATGGAGCCCAAAAACTGCAGGTATTTAGTTTAATCTCATAATTTTGTAATGAAATACTGTAACAAATACTATTGAGCATTTTATACATAACTATAAAGATTTAATCATTTGTTAAATAAAAACAGGAAACTGAATATTTTCAGTTAAAACTCACTTCACAAGTCATCATTTCTGGATGTCCTTTATTAAATTATGCTGGAGAGAGGGCAATATGGTTAGATAAATTGCTGTATGACTTTAGGTGTAATAAAAAAACAAAAAAAGTACATATGTAGACCTGTATAAGAAGTAGTCTGAGCTTTGCCTTGAGTTATTTTTTTGACCAAAACCAATATTTAAATACTGTCTATGAATCTGGGGGTTGTATGTTATGGGCTTTACTATATTTGCGGCTTGTTCTACTGCAAAGACTATATGGAATATAAAAGCTTTTGGTTTAATGGTGTATAATGAACGCGTCGGTAAAAAAAAAAAAAAAAAAAAAAATTGTGTGCGCATGAAACAATTAAAGAACGTCAACAAAATGTATTGTGCATAAAAACTGAACAAAAGCTGTTTGTATTTAATGTGGTTCGGCATACTTTTATTTCTAATGTAGAACAGCTGACAATGTAACTTGACTCTAGATAAGGTGTGCTGTGATTGGATAATTACATAGTGGAACCCTTTATTTTATTTTTCATTTTATTATTACCTCCACTAAGGAGGTTATGCTTTTGCCAAGGTTTGTTTGTTTGTTAGCAACATAACTCAAAAAGTTATGGACAGATTTTGATGAAATTTTCAGGATATGTCCGCTCTGGGTTAAGGAAGAGATGATTGCATTTTGGAAGTGATCCGGATCACTGTCTGTATCCAGGAATTTTTTAAAGGATTTTTTATCACACAGGTTAGGGCATGGTGGCACAGAGTTGCATATGAGGTCATTCAGCGCCATCTAGTAGAGGAAAATACAAACACTACCTTAAAAAAAAATACAAATACTACCTTGGCGGAGGTCTGTGCTCTCCGACTGCTTTTCTAGTTACTATTTATTTATTTATTTAGTGGCATCTTAAATCTCTGTTACTGTATATGTCTCAGTGTTTGTCTTGCTTGTTGTATGTTTAAAAAAAACTTAATAAAAATACATCGATTAAAATTAAAAAAAAAAAAAAAAGCTGTTTGTAATAGGACCATATCTTTGTATTAGTACATGTCCCTCATTTGTAATGTAATAGTGTTTGTAATTACCTGTTTTGTTATGAAGTTAAAACTGTTTGAACACACAGTTTATGTTTTCCACTAAAAACTCTGCGCAGTACTCTGTAGCTCTCCTAGCAGCCAAACACTATTGCATAATTCGCAGCCTGTTCAAGTATTGAAGCCTAACTGAAGTGTTCAGATATGCTCCAGTGCAGTAAATGGAAAATTCAACCTGCTCTATCAGTTCATCTGGTATATTCCTCAGCGGTAATTAATGTTATCATTGTCATTGTGTCAAAAATGTGAATGTGATGTAAAAGAGTCGCCGTATGTTGTATGATATGTACAAACTCTGTTCTAAATAAAAAAATGAAATGCAAGCTGAGGCTGTGTAAAACAAAATGAAACCCCTTTTCTGTTTCCTCACTGTACTGATCCTTCACACTCCACTTATATATGAATCCATGTGCTTTGGTTATTTTCCAGTCGTGTGTAAAGAGTGGAGTTTTGTGGCTCTCAGTGGTGAATTCTGCCTGACTGCGCTTTGTGTGACGGTTGAGTCTTATAATGATCTGAGATGGCGTCACTCACCGATGCAGGACCGGTTGTTTCCTGCCAGCTGGAAGCCTGGTTCACACTGGCAGGAGAAGGAGCCAGGGACGTTGACACAGCGATGTTGGCAGTATCTGTATCTGCACTCATCAATGTCTGCAGGGCACAAATACAGTCAGCCGAGGGAGAGTCTGTTAAATGTATCCCCTTAACTATAACTAAACCCAGTCCAGTTACTATATTAGGCTGCAGGCTGTCATTAAAGCACAAATACAGTTTAAAACAACCTGGCATTTATTTGAATATAATGCTTTCAGTTATATTTAGACAACTGCTGCTTATTACATAAAGGTCTGGAAAAAATTAAGAGACCACTGGTTTTACTATTTATACATATCTGTTTATCCTGAACATAATGCACAACATTTTTTATATATACACAATAAAGTATTGTCATTTCAAAAAATAATTTACAGAAAATTACAACATCTTCAAAGGGGTAATGCAAATGCCCGGCTAAAAAAAAGCAAACATGCAATATTTGACTGCACCACCTTTGGTTTTGATTCCAGGAGATGTTTATTGGATTTATCTCAGCAAATAGCTCCAATCCTTCCATGGGTAAATACTGCAGTGGTTAATAATGTTTCAGCTGGAACAGGTTATTGAACTCTAACTGCAGTGAGTGTCCTCTCATGTCTTTAACATGTAAAACAATGGACAATGCCAGGACTGGTCAGGATCATCAGGTTTGTGACGGAATGGTTCAGAGAGAATGAAACTTTATTTTCACACATGGTTTAGCCTCCATAAAGTCCAGATGTGATGAAGACTTGATACAGCGGTCTGATTCTGCATCGTCAATAATCAAAAAATTAATGCAACTATGGATGGGAAAAAAAAATTTATGAACCTTATTGTGGTACTATGTAAGCATTGTGTGGCAAAAAAACATGTCACAGTGAATATCCCCTGTAACCAAAACCAAAGATGGTGCAGTCAAATATTGCATGTGCGACTTTTTTTTTTGGCGTGATAGTGTAAAACATGTTCATATGCGTTTTACTCAACACATTGCTAATGTTTTTTTTCCTCAGGATGACCTCAGATATCAATAATAGGTTCAATCATCCTGTTTTTCTAATTTCAGCTTCATGTTATCTGCTTCCCTTTGCTGTTGATTCTTTTAGTCATCCCCGAGGCAACAGTAAAAGCACCTCGGCTTTGTTTAATGTCTTATAACATCCATCTCAGTCTTGGGGACATTACGGGGCTTTTCATTGAAATTTGCTGTGTTGTCTCATTTTTTTCCACAGCTGTTTTATTTGCCTGTATACATTTTGTTGTATTTTTCACTGATACGGTTTGATCTGTATTAACTTCAATATATTTTCATAATGTTCTGTGAGACAGGTTATTGCATTCTTAGATGAGTTTGCGGACGTGCAACACCCCTTCACTTATTATTTTGGTAATGTAATAAGTAGTAACATAAATTATATTATTATATTATAACATAAATAAGAGTGGACTGTTGAGCATACATTTTCCACCTTTGACCAAATAAGAACTTAAAAAAGCCAGAAGGCGATAAAATAATATGGGCATTGTCAACAAGGGTAAAATATATATGAAAAAAATGTAAAAACACAAACAAAAAAACAGACATTTAGTGTTTAGACACAGATATATGAAGAAATAAAGCTATATCACTTTTACTATTGTCTTGGAGTGAAGAGAATTGTAGTTTAAAACCATTAATATGTCAAACAAAGCACGACCAACAGTACTATTAGCCCTTTTACTACAACTGATGCATTATTTTACACATTTGAAAGAATAATAAAGCTTAATTCTCTCTGCTCATTACGCATTACCTGTTAATGTGAATTTTTGTGTTTTGTTAGGGTCTTTGGGTTTGTTTTTTTGTAAAAACCATAAGCCATAACCATAAAAAAAATAAGCTGGAAAAAAAGGCAAATGCAGATGATCTTACCGATACACTCTGTGCCGACCTTGCGGTAACCGTCTGGACACTGGCAGGTGAAGGCTCCCAGTGTGTTGATGCACTGCTGACTTGGCTGACAGTCATGTTCTTCTCGCTCACACTCGTCGATATCTGTTTTTGTGGGTTTAGAGACACACACGCCTACATAAATGCTATTATGAGCAACCACAGCCTCACTTATTGTAACTGTCAGAGGGTAGATGACGGGGACTCTGCTCCTCATTTGCACCCGACAGCTGAGAATATCACAGCCTGATGGTGAGATGAACACCTCACCATCCTCCAGCACAAATAGCTTTCATTCTCTAACGGTGGTTTTTAAAACGTAGCAGCTGTCCTTGTGTAAATTCCTCCAAATTCCTGCATTGTGTCTGCATCTCTGTCTGTCTGCATCTCTGTCTGTCTGTCTAGCCCCCCACGGACACCCACCTACACCCACACAGGCTGTGACATGCTGTGTCCAGTCCTGTCATAACACCTGCTACGGCCACCTGTTCTCCACAATCTGCAGCCACCGACAATAAATTTACACAATCACACACGCAGACGCACAAACATACTTAATGATCACTCATCCTGTGGCCACCTGTCCACCTCCAACCCCCAGACTTACAAAACTAACCACTAACCAGACACCCACCAACGCAGCTGTCTCCCTGCGGCTCGTAGCCCAAAGGGCAGGGGTTAAAGGGCTCCGTGGGCGCGATGGGAGGCTCTGGGGCTGGGATGACTGAGGCAGAGCGGGGAAGACACAGGTATCCTCCGTAGTGGTTGAAGCACTTCATCTCCCCCTTACAGGCATCAGGGATCGTTTCACACTCATTTATGTCTGAAGGGAGACGCAGACAGCTAGTTAGGTCAAAGAACTGCAAGCTAATATAACGATCCATTGTTGCACCAGAGTTAAACCTCTGTCATGTCAGACTGAAATCTGTCATCAAAAAGAACCACCCCTGTGCTTCTACTGCATGTACAAATAAAACAGACAGAACAGAAGGAAAGGATTATTGGAGCTGTGATTACCTCTGCCAAGGAGGTTGTGTCATCATTCCATCTGTCGGTCAGCACATTATGCAAAAACTACTGCAGGAACTTTCATGAAACTTGTTGGAAGAGTAAGGCCATGGGTCAAGGATGAGCCCCTTACATTGTGGTTCCAGAATACAGGAGAACTTAGAACAATTTAGGATAGTAATAAACTAAACTGGCAGCAACTAATAAATTGGAGCAAAGACCTTTGTTAGTAACAGTCAGTCACATTAACCAAGTGCTAAGAAGAAAGAAAAAATAGATCATAACTGGTGGTTTGTTTGTGGCTTAATGAGAAATTAGAGGGTTAATTATCTTTCAAAGACTACCGGAAAAAGCTGTCATTCATGTTTATTTTTCAATTACGTTTTTGATTTCAGTTTATTTTTAGAATCAATTTTATAACCCAATTATGTACTTTTAGTCCATTTTTAATTATTCTTTAATATTTTCCTCTTATCACTATCTTATTTAACTTTTTTATTGTTTATGAAATGCGCTATATGAATTGACGTTTACTGATGTGAAATGACAAATTTTTGCTCAGTTTTTATTTAATTCAGAAGCTAATTTAAGTTTTTGGGGTGTTTTGAGGAAAACCTTAACTTATGGAAGCTGAAGGAACAATTGCATGATATGAAAAATGATTTACAAAACCATTGTTTATTAAAGGTTTCATAATGTGACTGCTAAACCACGAACCATTAACACATAAAGACAACTATGGTAAATGGACTGAACTTATATATAGTGCATATTTTACACCTTCATGGTGCCCAAAACACTTTACAAAGCCTCACATTCACCAGCTACCACCATGCAACCAGACCCTAGTGGGAGAAATTTAGGGTTCAGTGCCTTGCCCAGAGATACTTCAACATGTGGACAGTTGGAACCAGGATTTGAACCACCAACCCTTTGGTTATTGGATGACTTTCTCTATCAACTGTGCCACAGCTGCACCTAACCTGATGTTACTTGACATTCTGTTTCTTTGGGCTCCTGTTATTTTATAAATTATATACCTTGACAAATAAAATTACTTTTCATGGTTAGTTCTCATGAACTTTCTTAATCAGTTTGCTAAAGAGGACTAAATGGTCTTTACCTTTGCAGTGTTCAGTCTGAGGGTCCCAGTGATACCCATCTGTGCATTCCTACAAAGAGCACAAAGAATATGAGAAGAGTGTGAGAAACCGATGAAAAGAAAATTGTGAAGAGACCCTCTGAGCCAAGAAGTTGCAAAATATGTTCATAAGACATAATAAATTTCCACTGGCAGGACATGAAAAAAAAAATCAGCAGGATGATAGAGCAGCTTGTTTTGTCTGTGTTCATGCAGCAGCAGTTAAGCCAAACAGAAAAGAACTTTGCTGGTGCAAAAGGATGTGTGACATTTTAAACTACTTTCCTTCAGCCAAATGTCACTTTAAACAGAAATATTTTAAGGCCACTGTTTGGAAAAAGAGTTATCATTCTGGGAAAAACCTGCATGGAAAATAAAACTGAGGCCTAAAGAAACATGGAATTAAAACTAAAATTACCCCCAGCTACAGCTCCTATAAAATATTGGAAAGGAAATGCAGCTGTGGAATAGTGAAACAGCAGATGATGGGAGAAAAAGAAGGGTAAGAAGTGAGAGACGGGGAATTTAGACCAAAACTTGAGAACCAAAAAAAGTTTTGAGTCAAAATTATGACATATGAGGTAAAAGAAAGGAGGAAAAGATGCTATAACAAATAAAGGAGTGTGAGAAAATGAGAAGGAGATGGAGGGAATCATGCATCCTTACCGTGTAGGTGTCACTTTCTGTAGGGGGCTGTGAAATAGCACTGTGAAGGAGCACAGACACACATATGCACACGCACCAGATTGACACACAGGCACCCTGCATACTAATGCACTAATTGACAGGAGACAGTACAAGAACACACGTACAACATAAACATGCACACAAACCCACGCACACACTCACACACACACACACATACACACAGGTAGTGACGCCTTAAAGGTGACAGGGGGCTGGCTTGTGAAATGCAGAGCAGCCAAGTAGCAGATCTGTACAAAGAGAGTGGAAAAAGACATTAAAATAGAAACATTAGTAACTCTGAAATCAAATAATAAAATGCTTCAATTCAGTCTCGGCCCACACTGCAGTGTTGTCAGGCTCAGTGCTGTAAGCTATTCCAACAGCTGAAATGGATAAATCAACTCGGAGCAAAGCACTGCAGCCAATTTTTAAGAAGAAAGTCAGAACACAAACTGTTGGCTTCTTGGATCTGGTTCACTGTTTGTCAACCAGACAGTTCCCCCTTGATCCCAGTAAGAATAAATGGAATGAATCACTCTGCAAGGTAAAAACATAAACAGTGTGACGTACTCCATCCTTCGGCTGAAAATAACACAGTCAACATCACAGAAATACTTTCATATTGGCTCCTCAGAGAAAGGCCCCTGTGTCTGCAGACTGGCACACTACAACTCACAGGAATTATAGTCTCAGTAACGGCCGCCTCCAGAGGCTCAGCTCTCGCAGCAGCAGCAGTGGCAAAACTGAACACATAAATCCAGGTTAGTTGCATGTTTTACAGCAGCATCTCATGCTCAGCTGCCTCAGTTTCACAGATAAACGTCTGAACTTGAATACGTCTGTGTGAACAAAGATACCACTGATGTGCAAATGTTTTTGTTTGAAGTTTATAGTCCATTTCACTCTTTGGTAAAACATTTAATATTATTTTATACTTAAAGATCAATGAGCGCTTTGAACCTTTTCATGGTGAGAATCAGCATTAACATCACAAAACATGTGACTAATCTACAGCAAAAAACACCACAGATATTTACTAGATTATATGATGAATTTATAATATTGCTTTTTATACATTATCACATAATTAACCCTTATATTGTGTTCGCCAATTCACAGACACCAACAGAATCCACCGCATTTTAACAGGAAGAAACCTGGAGCAGACTCTGACTCTGGAAGATGGACGTTTGACATGACCAGTCGGGGTTAAAAATGGGGGGAGGGGCACATGGATGCACAGCCAACTGACCTATAACTGCTACACTAGAACTGCTGTTGCTAGTGTGTGTGTGTGTGTGTGTGTGTGTGTGTGTGTGTGTGTGTGTGTGTGTGTGTGTGT
>JAQQZY010000002.1:21118134-21128935 GCA_030068375.1 Ostorhinchus rueppellii
GTGTGTGTGTGTGTGTGTGTGTGTGTGTGTGTGTGTGTGTGTGTGTGTGTGTGTGTGTGTGTGTGTGTGTGTCACATTGAGCCTAATTTGATCCACAGATCAACCCACAGCTTTTAAGTGATGTATCCAACAGCCAGTATTCTCTGCCGGGTAATATTGACCCACAGCACCACAAATGTCACTTTTTTTTTTTTAAGACCTTTAGAATTTACTAAAATGGTGAAAATTAATTTTGTTGCGTTAAACTTGTTGTGTCTGAGGATTAGGTGAAGCCTCGTTCCAGTACAGAAAAGCAAAGGGTACTTTTTACATACCTAAACTTCTTTGACAGGTCAATTTGACCCATAGCATAACAGGAGAGTTAAATAAAAAACAATTTACCTAATGTTACTTCATTAAGCTGACATAGCACTGTGATGACCAGAACACCACCTCTGACACATGACATCTTCTACAGTGGACAGTTATACATTTAAATAAGAGAAAAAGGCACAACACTTATATTCAGTACTCAGAATAGTGTTGTGCCTGTATGTTTCTTGGGAAAAATTAATTGATGTGTGAATAACATTCATGGTGCTGAAGGACTATGCAAACCCAGTTTGACTTGGTAAATTAAAAAAAGAAAAAAAAAAAAACTGCCACAAACCATTACAAAATAACAAAATATTATGAAATGGTGTGATTTATCCAAAACATTTGATCATTGTTGTGTTTGTGTGCCTAATTTCATAAAACTTAGTGGAAGGGTAGGGCATGGGCCAAGGTCAGAATCGTAAAACTTTGAGAGCAGATCCCTAAAAAAGGAGAAGGGCTTGGAAATAGATTTGTTTAACAATATAAAGCCGTGAAAGGTGAAATTGGGGCTTTTTTTCCATCAAACGTGGTGCAGATTTAGCTCTACTACTATGCATCGATGTTGCCATGGAACAAATAATGAGCTTTGTCTTCCTGTCACTAAAACAGTGTCGATAAAGCGATTACGGGAAAAGATGAAACCGACGTGCTTTTTGAGGACTGCTTACGGTCCAAAATATAGTTGCAGTGTGATTCTACTGCAATGGAACAATGGAACATTCAGTTCTTTGCACAAAGTGACAAAAAAGAACTAAGACTTGTTACCAACTGGCAGTTACATTAACCAGCTGCCCTGGCTCCTGAAAAGTGGCTGTTTTATACTTTAATAATATTACTGAATGAGAAAAGGACTGGACTGTTGACCTAGGCAGAGGTCTGCCCTCTTATATATGTATGTATATTATTCACCTATATTGAATAAATTAAATAACTAAGTAGATGTATGGTGTGTTACAGTAGGTCTGCTGTAATGTACTCGAGGACTGGGCTCTGCTCCCAGTGGACACACAACCATCCCTCAGTTAATTTTCCCAGAGAAGCTAAAAATGCTTAAGCTGACTCTAAATATAAACAAATCACCTGTTCCAGCTACTGCAAACCAAAAAAGTGAAAGAAAAAACAAGCCAACTGAGGGAGTGAAGTCAAATTTTAAGGTAGTGTTGAGAGCACCAGTTAAAATACATGACAGAAAGGTTATAATCAGTGCCTGTCTACGTGCACAGAGACATGCTCTGATATGAAGTCCACATGCCACATTTGTAGAGACTGCTTATTGTTGCACTGCACCGTAAGACAAACCAAAGGCCGCAGGGTGACGTGGACACCCTAAACATACTCTATGGGTGACATCACAGGCCGTTCGTGACCTCTCGGTGGTAAAAAGCAGAAAAACATGCCTTCATTCTGTAAGCACAGACGGTAACACATACCATGGTGCAATCAGACAGCCGCAGTACGTGACCCCTTTGGATTGGCTCAACGGACACTTACAACCAGAAAAAATGTGGCCCAAAACCTCCCAAAAACAAACTGACCATGAGCCGGGGTCCAGTCACTCTCCGGCTCCTGAGTGTGGGCAGCTGGGATGTATGGGTGTTGGCCTGCTACCGCTGGAGATCAAGTGGTGGTGGACCTCTGGAATGCCCGTGGCGAGGATGTGGGTGCTGTTTCTTAGCTGGGATGCCCTGCCACTGCACTGGTTCACAGAGTATCAGGTTCTGGGAAACCCCCCGTAGTTCACGTAAGAGGACAGCTGGAGCCAAACCTCCAGTGGCTGCTCATCTAACCGCTCATCTCTATTCACTGTGTAGGAGGTGGTCAGGGAATAAGGCTCTGGTGCACGGGTTCATCGTCTGGGTTTTGGTTTGGCTGACATCAGTTTGCTGAAAGACTATCACCATAATGGATGCTGCTTTTACACCTGTTCAGGGGTAGACTCTAGTTCTTTTAATCAAGTATTCAGCTACAAATTTAAGCTCCTTTTCTGCAGCTTTATTCCTCTATTTCACTATATTTCAGAGCTACATTGTCCTTATGACTCCACTACATTTGTCTGACAGCTTTAGCTACTTTTCAGATGACAGTTCTCCAGCCCCTTCCTCTGTATCTCCAAAAGGGTTCCTTTAGAGATTGAGGAAAATTTCCTCCATAAACTGAACAAACTCTTTCGGTGTCTTGGATGAGGAAAACTGCATTGTCACACACAGAGCTGGAAACAGGCCTGTTTATCTGAGCTCAGGACAGCACCACTAGAATATGTTTTGTATAAAATATACAGCAAAATGATATATGTACTTTTTCAGTACATTTCGCTATAAAAATATTAACGTATTTCATGATGTGGTGGAGTATTTTCACAGAGTGGTAGTGGCATATATACAGAGATACTATGAATACTCCCACCTCTGCACCTGCTACATGCAGTATTCATAGTACCCTCTGATAAAATTATTGTGATCTAACACATTGGCTACTCTGGGCTTTCTTTGGCCTCTCTACCAGCAGGTTGACCCATTTTAAATCCACACACTCAGCATAATTTAACAAGCAAAATGTCAGACGGCTCATAAAAATGACCACATGGGGCACAGGAAAAACACACAGACCACACACACACACAGTGTAAACTGAAGTGTGGTCATGTCTTGGAGTGTAAACATGAGTAGTTTTGTGTTGTTCTGCTTGGTTGTGCGTGGAGCAGCCCGAGAACACCGTGGCCCGGTGTGATCCAGCTGCACTCTGTTACAATTGTGGCAGTGAACCTGCAAATCCCCACCCAGGGGGTCTCCCTCTCACAATCCACCTCACTCCTGTTCTGGGAAACTTCATAGTTAATGTTGGATGGTCGCCTGTATAAGAAATTCATGTGGTGTAACATTTCAAATCCGTCCTGGGGCTCTGTTGTCTCAGTGGTGATGCTACTGCTCTGTATGTTCACTGATGTTAGTGTTTGCTCTGTATGAGGATGATAATCTGTTCCTTAGGGCAGGGGTCTACAGCCCACCACTTGTGAGCCACATGCAGCTCTCTAGCCCCTATGCAGTGGCTCCTTCTCCACTTTATCAAAACAACATATGGAAATTAATCTTTTTTTTTTTTTTTTTTTACTTTATGCTATTACTAAACACCTAAAGCTTTTTTCACTTTAACAAACTGTAAAAATATATACCTTATGCCCCCCCCAAAAAAATTATCAAAGAGTGAATCATTTACAATCCTATATTCCCAGTAACAATACTTCAGTGGTTTCTCTCCTATGGTACCGATAGGTTCAGAAGACAAGGGGGCTCTTTTGGGAAAGAAGAATTTAATAGTGAATTAACTGTTTCAGCTCACTGCTGTGCAGGTAGGCTATTTTGGGCAGAATAGGCAGATGTACCTTGATTTAAAAGGCTCACATAGTTTTGTGGTTCTGGACAGATTTTTTTCCCTTTCTGCCCAAAAATGTCTGTGCTGGTGGTTGCCAAGCCTCATCTTCAAGGAACATCTTCCTGATGGCGTTACAAACCCACCTGAGTCATTATGGTGAAGGTGGACATGTCACATGAAAGTTATTAAGAGCACACTGCACTAACAGTAATAAAACATGCTCTTAACAATTAGAGAGGCTTACAGTGTGACGTCAGGTTTCTAGAGAGACAGTGTTTGTAGCTGTTGCTGGCACCTGTTTCTTTGTGGCTTCACCTAAAAAGTCATGCAGTAACTTTTGCTCTACTCCTCAGACAAAAGCGAGATTGTGACACTGATTTTAAATGTTGTACAAGAGGGATGAGCTGGAAGAATTTTGCAATATACTGTACATGTCTTGTGAGTCATTGCCTCTCTTCCTGTCTACCCCCCTATTACAGTTCCTGAAAGACAGAGCCAAAAAGCAAACTCCACAGACTCTAGGCCACGTTATATTGGTTCGTGTCAGCAGCCAAGCATAGCTGGGAGCAGAGCAGAGCAGAGCAGTGGTGCAACTGTGACGTGTATGGCCTGTACCAGAAAAGCGGGTAAGAGGTACATCTCACCTCGCCGACTTCTTCTAATACTCCTGCAAACATGATCTGGCAGTTCACCACTTCAAACCAATGAGTTCCTACACAGAAGTCAGACATAAAAGAAACACAAGAGAACTCACAGATGAGCCTTCACGATGGCGTTGTCTGTCCCTCTGTCTCCGGCTGTGGACGACCCAGCTGAGTTGGCGTACAGAAGTGGTCCCTTAACTCCTGCCTGTATGACCCTGAGAGAGTGAGTGGGGAGACCGACAGCTGGAGCAGCTGAACACATGCAGAGGGAGGGAGAGAGCGACAGAGAAGGAGAGAGAGGGAGAGGGAGGAGAGAGGGACAGCCCATTCTTACCCCCCCTCTGGCCCCCTGCACTGCCATCCTCCACTCCCCAAACCCCCTCTCCCTGACCCCCCAGGATGCAAATTCCTGGTCTGCGGCCCAAATACCAAAATTCCGAATCCATCCAAATCGCAGGCGGAACAACAACTCAGATTCACACACATATGCCCCCCCTCCCCATCTTCTTACCCAATGCCCCCTCTTACTGGTCCCACAACACACCTGGTTTCATTTAAACTAAACCCCTGCAAAACCCCCAAGCTCTCCCACCCTTTCTCCCTCCCTTTTCCCATTTACCCCCCATCTATCTATACTTGCCTGCCCCCATCTTTTTTTTTTTCCATAAAGCAACTAAAGCCTTCGCTCTCGTCCAATCTGACATGCAGGATATTTATAGCTAGGGAGAGAGAAGTTAATGGAATGTGGACAAAAATTAGAGAGTGGAAGAGAGTGTGGAGACCTACTCGGAAAATTTGTCAGCTCAGAGCGTAGCGGTGGCATTGGATTAAGAATACTGAAAATAAACCATCCATGTTTTTGACCAGCGCTTCTGTTTTGCTGCTCTGTTTGTACATGACTAATCCATTACTGCCCTTAGAATCATTTCCGGCAGTATTTTTGCATCTGTTATGTTGCAAAACATTTAAACTGTTGCTTAATCCACTTATGCTTCAGAGATTTAAGTCAGGCAAAAAAAAAAAAAAGAATTAAGATATTGGGAAAAAAGGGGCAGGTAAGGTTCGTTCTTCTTCTTGCTACTATTTCAGTCGTGTAATGTGGATAAGTAGTTTTGATTGTATTGTAGTATTTGTTTATGAAGTTGTCTCTGGAATTTATACACAGAAAGGACTGAAATAAATTGAACTGAAAAAAACAAACAAACTAGCAGCTCAATAACATAATTGCAACCGCATTTGAAGACATTTAGACATTTAACGCCCATTACAAAATGATTGCCCACATTGAAACTTTACAACAAAACATTTTTGGAAGCCATGTTAGTCAGCATTTTTTTTTTTAGAGCTTTTATAGAATTTGTTTAATTGGTGTATTTTTCTCAGTGTAACAGAGCACTGTTGGGGGTAGGAACCTTTGTTTAGCCTCAATCTGTTTATCTGTCCTTGCTTTCTGGGAGGTGGTAGAGATGGCAGCTGTCATTACGGGGGATGTTGTTAAAAATCACACTGAGAAACCCCCATGTTGGAGCAACTGTGCTGCCCAGGTCGCTCCTGGATTCCATGACCACACACAAGCATCTCACACTCTGTTTGAGGTCTGATTCAAAACACTTCAGAGGTGATCTTATTTTTTAGTTTAATACAGTAATAAAGTCTTTTCTGAACACTGGGAGCCTCCTAAGCCTCTACAAATGCCTTCAGTCTCGCTGCGTGACTTTTATTTCTTTCGACTCTCGATCCAAAACTCATGAGATCAATAAATTTTGTGTCTTGGATGAGTTAATGATGGCATTTCTTTGACATAAAGCTAACATAAAACAGAGTGACATTTTTAAATAATAACATAAAACAGAATGACATAAGATGTAAATCTGTTCAATTTATTTACAAACAAATTTATAGACACTGCAAGGACACTAGAAGTGTACGTTGTGGTGCTGAAAGTGAATAACCAGGTTTAGACACCAGAATTCATCAGTGATGATGAAATGGGAGGAAAGAAAACATAAACTAGGAGGCGCCGATAATGGCCTCAGTGAGGGAAACAGGCGGAAACAAACCAGTCAGTCATGATACATTTTGAAGATACAGCTTTTTATGACGCCCATGTAGCGGTCCCACACAACTTGATGTCTGATAGACAGAAAGGGACAAAGAAAGAGAGAAAAAAAGTGTAAGTTCATGGAGCAAAAGCATACCGAAATTTGCGTCATTACAAATTGCAATTGTGAAATCTGGGTGACGAGAGTGAGTGAGGCAATCTTTGTTTGCTGTGTGTGATAGGTAGGAGGAGGGGGGGTCTATGTTTCTTTTTATGAATATCTCTTTGTTAAGCATGTAGTGGTGCAGGGCTGTGTAAACCCTTAACTACATTCCAGAGTGTTTGCATGAGAAACAAGGTGACTACAGTTTAGGAAATCAGGGGCGAGATAGGGTGACTCCCTCTGGTAGAAAAGGGGCGCCAATATCAGGACTCTTACATACCAACCTCACCCAAACACTCAGGCAGCAATTAATGAGAGCCAAGGTCTATATTCTTATTTGGTTAGTGGTATGTTTTCACAAAGTCCTCTATATCATGACAGTATTTTTAGCACAGGAGCCTCTTGGGAATCGATAACGTCAACCCTGACGGGGCTAGTGCCAAGTTCTACCTGATAAGATCCACAGAATAAAAGCACATTCATCTCAAATCTTAAAGGCCAATAAATGTTTGAATTTGAAGACTTTTATTATTTACATTAGATCTAAGAGCCAAATTATAATGGTACAATTACTGATGTAAAGCATTAAGATAAATAATTTAAGCTTATAAATTGTTTTATTTATTTATTTTTAAGAGAAGCTCAAATTTTTGTCTGGGAAATGAGCCTTAAATGAATGGACTCAATCAAGACCTGTTTTCTTTCTTTACAGTTTGGAATACAGGTCAAAAATGCTTTACTTTCATGGAAAATTAGAGTTTTGATTTAGTTAGGAGTTGTACCCCTACATTATGCCTGCTCAATATTTTGATTAATTAAGGTTTGTTGTCAAACAATGTGGCAAAATGTCTAAATCCTAAAATCAGGATTAACACTTCCTATGGAAACCTTCATTGTTCAGTAAAAGCTCAAAATTCAACCAATTTGTTGTAATAAATAGAGTCATTGCTTCACAGTAATGCATCATTTTAAACAAATGACGTACAGTGAAAGTGTTTTTTGTGACTGTTGTTTGTTGACATTAGACTAAACATATACTGTTCTTCCTACACTTTAATGAAGCTTTAATAATGTACAGTCATGAGGTTCACACCTACTTTAGCCTCTGTCATATTTGGATAGTGCAACTTGTCCTCTGATTTGTTTTTCCATCTTTCTTTAGGCTTTACTTGATGCCTCACATTGTGAAAAATAAAGTGATAAGAAAGCCTTTCTACTCACTTGAATGTGTCAAGTATGTGTGCAGAGTTGGTGTAGTGAGTGAGGTAGAGTCTCATGTCAGCAGCTGTCCATCGGTCTGAACGGCAAGGCTCAATAAACTGGGAGAGGAAAGAACGGGAGGGACCATTAAAACCACACCTTCTCAAAGGCAGATGTCAGTGCTCTGGTGGTCAATAATGTGTCTTTCTGTAAAACTGTGGTTAAAGAGGGAAAAATAATAAATCACACCTTCTCCACAAGATCGATGAAGAAATCTCTGACATCTTTTGTGTTTGTTAACTTTGCAGCAATGTTGACCAGGCCTCGGGAAAGATTCTACAAAACAAGATCAATTTCATGAATAAAAGTATGCTGTTTGTTATAATTATGATGCTTACTTTCAGGGTTACAATTAAAACTTCCCATTCTCTACTTTCAACAGTTGACTGACTATATTTAGGAAATAAGGTAATGTTTCTTACCTTGAAATTAGCCTCCATCTCATTAAAAGCTTTAGTCTTTCCCCTTAGAGCTGTACAGACCAGACTTAACAGATCCGAAAGGAAAAAGGAAATTAAGACTGAAGTTGAACTTTTGAGTTGACTATTAGCACATGGAATTTGTGTTAGTCACCTTTTGTGTTGGTCCAGCAGGTCTTTGTCTGTTATTAAAATCTTCAGTTCTTTCAACTCTTGCAAAAATTCCTTATCAAGGTCAACATCCATGTCTTCCACCATGTTATCTACAATGAACAGTCAAGTCACAATCACGTCACTTCACTGAAGGCCATCATGAGTAACACTTGTTTCCTACTTGATTCAGACTATTTCTAGACACTAAACTATTTTGTTTACAGACACAAACCCTGCAGGACCTCTGGTGGTCAATAGGCCTCACTGACAGAGCCATTACTCTAAATATTTTCCCTAAATGCTTTATCAAATCAAAACAACACACCAAATTTAAACGTGAGATGTTCTTTGTGCTGAATTTATCTCCCAGTCATCAATGTCTCATCTTATAACACTTACAAAAACCCAATTAAAGCCTTTGCATTTGATTCATATTTCTGTTGAATGATTCATACACATCTGTTATATGTCAGAAAAGAAACAGCAACAAAAATATCCATGAAAGTGACAGAAATTGCTCACCAACAGCACCAACTGTCCAGCTGTTAATAAGCTGCCCAGCACAGAAAGCAAAGTCCTGGAAAGTGAGATACTGCAGCTTTCTTTTTCCCGTCTCAAAGCGGTTATTTGCAAAGAAAACAATGGCGGCATAATCTCTGCAATAAAAAGTAGCCAGCATTTAGAAGACAAATTAAAATGATACAAACTGAATTTTGTTTTGGAAGTAAATCTGATCTGAAAGGCTTGCTCCTCTTACCGTGCCAGTTTGTCAGACAGAAGAAAATGCTGACGAATGTTCTCCACCAGGGGTCCCTTCAGCTCTTCCACAACCTTGAGAACTCGCTTGAAGTTATCAAACTGAAATTGAACACATGATCAACAGATTTATAGAAGGTAACACCAACTTCTGTAAATCTTAAGGCAGTAACAGTTCAGCAGCTGCAGCCCTATAAAACCTAATGAATGAATTCAATACATGTTAAAGTGGGAAAAAATTGATGCTTTTAATACTATACTGAAAAAAATTAATGCTTTTAATACTATACTGACTTTGTTAGATGTTTGGTCATTGCGTTTCTCCAAGGGCACTAACCTGTCGTCTGCAGCTTTTCAGAGTCACCATAGTCTTGGCACTAATATCATCCAAGTCTTTTTTGGTTCCTTTTGATAGTTTTTTGCCCAGTACTTCACGAACAAATGCATCATCAAATGCGTAGTACCTACACACACAAAAAACACAAAATATAATTTGCAATGATTCAAAGAACCTGCTGCAAAATGTCAGCACTTTCCCAACCATTAAAAGGCTTTCATGTAGTAACCAAGCCATTTGGAGTAGTACTTAATCACAGTTAATCAGAGGTGGACAATCCCAGCTCCATAAAATAAAAATCCTGCCAAGTATTGGTTCTACCTGTTCACTGAACACAAGTGATTCCACTGATTATCCAATCTACCTGGATGAGGAGTTGTGCTCATCAAAATGGGCTGGTTCAGTGAATTGTTGGAACAAATACATGGCAGAAATTTTATGGAGCTGGGATTGTCCACCTCTGCAATTGATGTGAAATCAATGTGGAGAACATTTAAGCACTTTCAAGAGTTTCAAGATTTTTGTATGTTTTAACCAAATTTTTGGGCATACAGTACTTGTGATGATAAAAATGGTACAAATTCTACATATTTTTATTGAAAAAAAAGTGACATTTTCCTGTGGCAAGATCCCCATATTCCATAACATTGAGAAAATGCTTGAACCAAAGTGGCACCTAAGCCCTCTGACAACCAAGGGAAACCATGGATGTTATGAACACCTAAGACATTCAGAAATATATTTCTGTTTGTCTTCAAATTCGGAACAAAACACAGAAAAATACAGAAGGCTTGACAGAAGCAAAATTTTTGGTCTAGAATATCAGACACATTCACATTAGATATTAGAAATAAGGATGGGGCACCTTTCTATGAGGACAGCTTGTCGATGAGGTGGGATCTGAAACAGTAGCTGGTTGGCTAATTTGGCTGGGCTATGCAGAAGACGCTCACACATCTGGAAAGTCCTGTATTGGTCCATGGTGTCACTCAGCAGAACATCTGCACTTGTCTCACACTCATCCAATACCCCTCCTTCCATCCGCACCTTGACTGCATCATTCACTGTTGGATAATTCACACAAGCATGATACACAGTGCTGCTGCTATTAACTCATTCACTGCCAGGCGTATCTATGGCAGTGTGTTGGTAAAAAAAATATACTAAATTCTGAAAAGAAGGAGAAGTCATTGTCTCGTAAAATGGTCCCTGTTAGTGTTTCAGCATTATTCATTCATTTTCTATACCCGCTTTATCCTCACTAGGGTCACGGGGGTCGCATGGAGCCTATCCCAGCTACTT